>JBBDGP010002167.1:0-32500 GCA_037952835.1 Lithobates septentrionalis | reverse complement strand
GGTGAGTAAAAGTTGAAAGTAAAATGCGGGGTCAGGACATTAAACTATAGCCAACTATTATGTTTAGTTTTGTATTATAAACCAGTATCCAAGTTTTAAAAAAAAAGTTAAATAAGTGAAAGCAAGTTTTGTAAAACGTCAAGCTCTTAACCATCTTTTCAATTTTTATTTACAGATAAGCGTTATAAAATGTTTACTTATGGGTCCAAATGGATGGTTATCCCTAATGCCTCGTTTAGACTTGCAGTTGGAGGTAGAGCTGCACGATTAAGCATAAAGAATCGGATCGCAATCCCCCCCCCCCCCCCCCCCTTTGCAATCTTAAAGAATTTTCCAGATTCTATGCAGAATTCTCTGCCCACAACCGAAAAAACAAAACAAAACAAAAACACACACACACACACACCAGGCAGCCTGCCAAGTTTATGACAACATTTTAGATGAGATAAGGAGAAACATTGTAACACTTCGTTCTTTTAGATCAAAGCAATGAACTTCATCTGTAAATGAAGGAAGTTTAACTTAAAGACTAAACCTTTTTCTGACACTTGCTATTCACAAGTTAAATTATGTTCTCTATCTCTATATCTGTGTGTGTGTGTGTGTGTGTGTGTGTGTGTGTGTGTGTGTGTGTGTGTGTGTGTGTGTGTGTGTGTGTGTGTGTGTGTGTGTGTGTGTGTGTGTGTGTGTGTGTGTGTGTGTGTGTGTGTGTGATACAGAGACCCTAGAGAATAAAATAGAATAAATAAAATAGCAGTTGTTGCAATATTTTATATCGTATTGTATTTGTGCAGTGGTCTTTCCAGCGCAATATTTTGGGGAAAAAACACACTTTAATGAATAAAAACAGTAAAGTTAGCCCAATTTTTCTTATAAATGTGAAAGATGATGTTACACCGCGTGATCATTATTCTAAGTAAAAAAAATTGTTATTCTCATTTTGGCCAGAATCGTGCAGCTCTAGTTGAAGGGTAGCAAAAATGTGCAGTTGAGGTGTGTTTTTGGTCACCCACCAATCGGCCCTCCTTAAGCTGCAAGAGGCAGCAGGCAGGTATGTTTACACGTTGTAGTGCTTTGCGGCCACGGTTAAGTTGACCCAACATGTATCACTCGCTGGACAGCAAGCCCGCCTAACGCTGCACCTGCAAGCCAATGGGGGAAGAGTTGCAAACACATGCAATGCAAGTGGTTGGACCTCAATTGTCTGAAAAACTGGGGTTAAAACACCTCCTCACCACCACCACCTGCCAGTAGCCATTGCAGCAAGATCCTAACATGGATCAGGCTTCAGAGACAGGGAGATTTAGATGCACTTTTAAATCTACCCATAAAAATCCAAAAACTTGCTTTCAAACACAATAAGCAATGCCCCTTACAAGGTCTGACATTTTCTAAGGTCTAGATCAGACTGCAACCTCTCTAGACCTCTTTCCCCCTTTGGGATCCAATACTGAGATGCAACTCCTAGGCCTCATGTATTGTCCCCTACTTCATAAGCTTCTCATTGAGCCACCAGAAGGATTTTTCCTCCTCATATTTGCAAATAGGAAACCGTACTTCAGCAATCCCTCAACTCCATGCAAATCACTAGAGCAATTACTTTAGCATACAGGTCCTCTATCGTCAATCAATTCAAACAAAGCTACTAATTACTCTCACACTGATATTGGGTCCTGCCACTTCTCTATAAAATCTACCTGCAGGTCCCGAGTACTTGGAGATGCCAGGCTAAAAGAGGGACACTGCTGCATGTATTCTGGTGTTGTCTCCTACTGCTCCCTTTTTGGCCAAGGTCTGAAAATTTACCCTTCAGCTAATATCATTGGATCTAGGGATAGACCCTCAAGGGCTAACTGCACGTTAAAAAAGGAAAAGTTCACATTTCCAGAAAAAAAAAAAATGTATTTATTTTTCCAGCAGGAGCCTGAAAAGCATTGTACTCATGATCAGTCGTTCAGGGGTGCAATGTCAGGTTTCCGCAGACAAGCCCTGCAGCTTCCTGCCCGTACCTTCATACAGTTTGTCTGTTTGAAAGCTGCAGGGCTTGTGAATAAACGAGCACGCTCATCAGCACCCTCACAAATCATTCAGAACTACAAGCCATCAGCCGCAGTGGCTGATGGCCTTGCAGTTCAGTAAAGCGGTAGTCAACCCGCTGACACTTTTTTTGTTTTTTTAACCCTGTAAGGCAAAAGGCATAACGCGCGGGAGACTTATTTCCGGCAAGGTCTGGCGTCTGGAATCCCCTGTGCGCACGCACCGCTGCAGTCTCATTGCAAGGGGAATATCTCCTAAACCGTACAGGTGCCGCGGAGCAGGAGCCGCCGGTCATGGCACGATCATGCCCCTTCTTCAGTGTGCATGCGCAGATAACGTCGGCGCAAGTGTATATGATAAAGTATCTCCTAAACCGTGCATATTTCCAGTACCTACAGGTAAGCCTATAGTAAGTGGTATAACCAGGTTTACAACCACTTTAAATGAAGCATGCACCTGTACCCCTGCTTTTGTGGGGTAGCGATTTCAAAGTGATTTGAATCATGTTAACTATCTGCTCACTTATACAACTGGGTTCCCTTGGTCAGATTTCTTGGGACACCTTAACAGAACTGCTGCCCTGGTCGCTCTCGTGTCTGGGGTCTAGAGCGGCTTCTGGCTCAGTTCGATATGGAAGAAGGTAGCTGTCGAAACCAGGTACCTGCTGCCCCAAAAAGTGGCAAATGTGGGTCGGAGGGTAGACAAGCAGCGCTCAACCACTTCAATACCAGGCCATAGACAAAGGACATCCGCAGATGGCATCTGGGCGGGTGCCAAATGACATCCTCGGTTTCTCGCCGCTCCTGTGGGCCCGCAGAATGGCGATTAGGGGTGTCCCTCTGACACAGCCCATCCCAGATCCGTGTAAAGAGCCAATAAAAAAAAAAAAAAGTCTACCACGTGACCGGCTGTGTCCAATCACAGTCAGTCACATGTACTCCTCCTCACTCATCGCAGAACAGCGATGAGGAGTGTCCCTCGGACACAGCCCATCCCAATGAAATTGCCTCTTTACCACATGACCGGCTGCGTCCAATCAATAGACTGTCACAGAATGTCAACAAACCGCGGTTACAAGATGTTACCGGGTTCTCCTCACACACCGATTGTGTGCGAGAAGGAGATTGCGGTAACATCTCGTTGCCACTTACAGTGCACACCAACACAAACTGATTGCCCCCCCAATAAAGAGGACTTGTCACCACCCAAAGTACCTGTCACAGTCCATTAAAGTTCTCTTAAGAGGGCACAAAAACACCCGAACACTATAGAAAAAACAAATTTTATTGTAGCTCTGAAGAAGCAGGCGTCCATTGGCTGGTGAAACGCGTCAGCACCGCAACGTCAGCACGTCACTCCAAAACCGTGTGCTCACTGGATGGAGTGTCAGCGAGGACTGAACAGCTGACGACCGGCTTTTTTCAAACCCGATGATCGCGTCATTCGGAATACGGCAAATAACACACAGCGAGGACATTGGCTTTCTGGCAGGAACCTGGCTTAAGTCGGACAAATACTCCCAGTAGGGCTGCTGAAATTAATCGCAGCATCGATGCATCGCTATTCGGGTGTCCCCGATGCGGCATCGATGCATGCGACCTGAATAATCGATTTCTGGCCCCGCCCCCTCCCGGGAGAGCGCTCCGTGCGTAAAGCTGTTAGTGTGTGTATATTCCGCTCGTGTGACTCTCGGCCGCGCCTCCCTCCTCTCAGTCTCTCCTGATGTCAGCTCCGCCCACTGACTGGAGCTATCAGGTCAGAAGAGAGGCGGGCGGGGCTGACATCAGGAGAGACGTGAGAGGAGGGAGGGGCGGCCGAGAGTCACATGACCGGAATATACACACACACTAATAACAGTTTTACGCACAGAGCGCTGTCCCGGGAGAATTCACTGCTGACCTCAGGAGAGATACGATGGAAAGAATGGGATAGTCATGCCAAGTATCGACAACCAGCGGCTGGAATGGAGATCGGGGGGAGATGGTGAGCAGGCAGATCGCCCTGCTCATTACAGGCTGCCACCGGCAGAGCAGCATGTAAGTACAGAGGGGGAGGGGGGGCGCTGTGACACAAGTCCATATCATAAATTGTCTTCTATGTGCCTTCATCACACCACAACTCTGCATTATTGTCCGCAGTCTGTGCCCATCTCCTGTGCCATGTCCGCCGCAGTCTGTGCCCATCTCCTGTGCCATGTCCGCCGCAGTCTGTGACCATCTCCTGTGCCATGTCCGCCGCAGTCTGTGACCATCTCCTGTGCCATGTCCGCCGCAGTCTGTGACCATCTCCTGTGCCATGTCCGCCGCAGTCTGTGACCATCTCCTGTGCCATGTCCGCCGCAGTCTGTGACCATCTCCTGTGCCATGTCCGCCGCAGTCTGTGACCATCTCCTGTGCCATGTCCGCCGCAGTCTGTGACCATCTCCTGTGCCATGTCCGCCGTCTCTGACCATCTCCTGTAGCATGTCTGCAGTCTCTGACCATCTCCTGTAGCATGTCTGCAGTCTCTGACCATCTCCTGTAGCATGTCTGCAGTCTCTGACCATCTCCTGTAGCATGTCCGCAGGCTCTGACCATCTCCTTTAGTATTTTGGAAGAGAGCCTGGAGCTCTTCTGCGGTCTCTTTTTTTCTTAAGAACAGATAGAATAAAAAAAAATAAAAATGGAATCCTCCTGACTACTTGAATTTTTTTTGATGAAAACCATGAGAACTTGCGGACTTGCGCTGTAATCGTGATGCATCGCGGAATCGAATCGTTGACTTGATAATCGTAATCGAATCGTGAGGCCAGTGAAGATGCGCACCCCTAACTCCCAGCCATTCATCTTCTGGGGTAGAGTATCGCTACATGAGGACGCTGGATGCCCTCTATCCGGTGAGAGATGTATTGATCCAATCTGTATACATGAATATGCTCTTCCAGCCTTCAGCACTCACCCTACTGCCTTTGCCATTACTACATATACCGCTGTCGTTCTGTTTGAATCCATGATCTATCTACCAACACTGGTTAGCTTGCTGGTTATACTTGCTGTCTACCTTGCCTAATCAATTTTGGTCCCGGTCCTCATGTCCAACTGACCGCGTGGAACCAACTTAATATATGGACTTCCACTAGTACCCTCCATCCATCTCATCCATATACCCTATATACCACGCCCTTGACAGATGATTATTAGGATTCCACTAGCAGTTTGCTTTGAATTCCCATACACTAATCAACCTTTATATCATCAGTGCCTGTGAGTGGTGATTGTGGTTTGCATGTGTGATGTATAGCCGCGGCTCCTTTGTTTTTAATATCTCAGACAACGTTGTCTTTTTATTTTAAAGGGTCCCTGATAGTCACTTATCCTAGCCCTTCTCCTTTTTCTATAGATCTATTTGTGTGGTGTCTAATTTTTGTACAATAAAATTAATTTGTTTTTTCTATAGTGTTCGGGTGTTTTTGTGCCCTCTAAAGAGAACTTTATTCTCTTAGTTTTTTCTTTTTGAGTTAGAGGCACTCTGAAGGCAGGAGGGACCAGAAGCATCGGTGGGGGGCCCCAGAAGAAAAGAATCGGGGCTGCTCTGTGCAAAACAATTACATAGAGCAGGTAAGTATAAAGTGTTTGTTGTTTTTTTTCTAAAAAAAAATCACTTTTAAGACAGTGCAGGGAAGATCATCTGAACCCAGAGAAGGTGGAGGCTGATAGACTGAAGGTAATAGAAGGCATTACAATTACATTTAAAGAAAACTTTTACATAGAGGCAGGGCACATTACGTGGGGAGCAGGGCACATTACAAGTAGGCAGGGAACATTACATGTGCCCCAGTGTGAAAGGGGTCTAAACAAAAAATGTGATCTCTGAGTCTTATGATATTTACCAGATTCAACCTCCAATAGTATATACAGTATATCTCCTGTAATAGTATATACACAGTATATCTCTTGTCTGTTATTCTCAGAGTGGATTAGAGATTTTGCTCCCTGGCCATATAGTTGGTTATTTATATTTACCACTGCATATAGATTTTTAAGAATAAGTTGCCTTTTTTTCAACTTTACATATTAAATTATACACTACACTTTTTTTTTTTTAAGGTTATTATCCGATCGAAATAATCGGCCAACTAATCGATTATGAAAATAGTTAGTTGCAGCCCTAGAAATATCTTATAAACGGACCACTTTGTGTAAAAAATAAAAAAATAAAAAAATATTAAGTTTCTTTCCACGTTTTCTGAAGACTTCTGTTCAAAAGACTCATTATGCGTCATAGACATTGGGGTGTTTGCTTTCCAAAATGGGGTCATTTTGTGGGTAATTCCATTGTCCTGGTGCTCCAGGGCCTTCAAAAATGTAATAGGTCGTTAGGAAATTAAAGGTGTAATTTATGCTCCTAGAACCGCTGATGGTGCTCCCTGCATGTTGGGCCTCTCTGTGTGACCTGTGTAAAAGTCACACACGTGTGCTATCTCCATAGTCAGGAGTAGCAGAATGTATTTTGGGGTGTAAGTGGAAGTATGCACATGCTGTGTGTGAGAAACAACTTATGACAATTTTGTGAAAAATATTCTTATTTTTCCCAAGAATTGTGGGAAAAAATTACAACTTTAAAAAACTTACCATGCCTCTTACTAAATACCTTTGACTGTCTACTTTTCAAAAAGGGGTCATTTGAGGGGTATTTGTACTTTCCTGACATTTCAGGGCCTCAAGAAATGAGATAGGCAGGTGTAAATCAATTTTCAATGATTAGCTTGTAGACTAAAGCTGGCCATACACCATACAATTTTCTTATTCAATTTTCTTTAGATTTACCTTCAATTATCTAGTGCAAGGGCCTACCTGATGACATACAAATTAAAAGTGTTTTGGTTTTCCCTACTATTATATGGTTTTGGTAAATCTAAAGGAAAGTTGTACAAGAAAATTGTATAGTGTATGGCCAGCCTAACTTTCAGAGACTAAATAATATCCACTAATTTGGGGTATTTTTACCAAAGATGTAGCAGTATACATTTTGGCTCAAAATTTATGAACAAAAATTAATTATTTGCTAAATTTTATCATAGAAACAAAAAAAAAAAAAACAGAGTTAGGTACCTGGTAACTCTTTTTCTAAGAAGTCTTCCAGGGCAGCATCCGAGAGATAGGCTCCTCCTCCCTAAAACAGGAAACACATTAGTCCACCATTATAAATTTCACACTCTTACCTGTGTGCCTCAGTTATGTTAAAGCACCGAAGGAATTCCCTGTAAGCTGCAAGCTCCCCCTCTGTACCTGGTTTTTGTTGTTTCAAGGGTGGGAACTAGTGCTGCCCTGGAAGACTTCTTAGAAAAAGAGTTACCAGGTACCTAACTCTGTTTTCTCGAATCGTCTTCCAGGGCAGCATCCGAGAGGATATATCAAGCAATACTTACTAGGGTGGGGTTAGAGACTGGAGCACTTTACGACCAAATGCTTGGTCAGACAGCTGGTCTATGCGGTAGTGCTTAGCGAAAGTACTGAAGCTCGACCATGTCGCTGCCCTGCAGATCTGCTCCGGAGTTGCCCCTGCTTTCTCTGCGGCCGAGGTTGCCCAGGCTCTAGTTGAGTGCGCTCTGATTTCACTAGGTGGAGTGAGATTCTGTGCCTTATAGGTAATCTGTATGGCCATCCTTATCCATCTGCTGATGGTGCTTTTTGAGGCTTGTTTCCCTCTGTTCATTCCTGCATAGAGGATGAAGAGGGAGGTCGTTCTACGCCATTCTTTTGTTCTATCGAGATACGCTATGAGCGTGTTCCTTACATCAAGTTTGCTGTAAATGTCTCTTTTCCTACTATCCATGGTTGTTGGAAGTGAGGGTATGACGATGTTTTGGGTTCTGTGAAATGTAGAAGAGACCTTGGGTAGAAAGGCCGGATCTGGAGAGAGAATTATCTTGTCCAGATGTATTAGACAGTATGGTTCTATTGAAGATAGAGCTTGGATCTCACTCACTCTTCTGGCGGATACTAAGGCCAGAAGGAGCGCAGTTTTTAACGTGAGGTTTTTGTCTGAGCTGTCCTCGATAGGTTCAAACGGAGGGGAAAGAAAGCCCTTAAGTACTGTGCCCATGTCCCAGGTGGGAGTTTTGTACAATTTGGCTGGTTTGGATCTTTTAAGAGCTATGAGGAATCGTCTTATCAGCGGGTCTTCCGCTAGTCTAGTATCCATGACCGAAGAAAGTGCTGCAACTTGTACTTTCAGGGTACTTGGTGATATGTTTTTGTCTGCACCATCTTGTAGGAAGTCCAAAATTATTGGAATTATCCCACCGTTGGAGATTGGTCTGTCTTCGTACCAAGAAACAAATTTTTTCCTTATTTTCTCATAGATGGCTCTCGTTACCGGCTTTCTGCTGTTTAAGATGGTGTTGATTACTCTGTCTGACAGGCCCTTGTTCTGGAGTTTTACCCTCTCAGTAACCAAGCCGAGAGCTTCAAGATTTTGTGGTTCGGATGGTTGACTGGGCCTTGTGACAGTAGATCTGGGCGGTCCGTCAGTGTCAGCTGAGGTTGTATGCTGAGATTTTTTAAATGACTGAACCATGCTCTCTGGGGCCAGTGTGGTGCTATTAGTATTACTGTTGTTTTCTCTGCCTTGATTTTTTGGATTACTTTTGGGATTATGGCAGTTGGAGGGAATCCATAGCACAGATGCCATTTCCAGTTTTGGTTGAAAGCATCCACCCCGCTGTTGCCATCTGTAGGGTCCAGGGAGAAAAATATCGGAGATTTTGCGTTCGCCCTGGAAGCAAATAGGTCTACTTCGGGTATTCCCCACTTCTGGGTGATTTGAGTGAAGGTTGTTTGGTTTAGCGACCATTCCGTGTGTTTTATCGTTTTCCGGCTCAGGAAATCTGCCACTGTATTCTCTGTTCCTTTTAGATGAATACCGGATATCGATCTTATGTTCACTTCTGTCCACAGTAGGATAGATTGTGTCAGTCTCATCAGTTTTTGGGATTTTGTGCCCCCTTGTCTGTTTAGGTATGCAACTGTCGTTGCGTTGTCTGATTGTATCTTTACATCCTTCCCCTGTAATGCTGGCTTGAAGGCTTTTAGCGCTTCTCCCACAGCTTTCAGCTCTCTCAAGTTTGAGGAGGCTTGTGCCCATTTGGGTGTCCATTTCCCTTGCGCGAACCGCCCTTCCATGTGGGCTCCCCATCCTAGGGCGCTTGCATCGGTGGTGATGCTGACTGGATTGACTTGAGCCCATCTGCGCCCCTCGATGACCCGAAGTGGGTTGAGCCACCAGTAGAGTGTTTGTTTGACTGTGGCGGGGACGGGAATGGATTTTTCTAGGGATGCTTGCCTGCCATCCCACTGGGACAGAATGTAGTTCTGTAAGGGTCGCATGTGAATTTGTGCCCAGGTGATGGCTGGAATGGAAGACGTCATCAGTCCTAGTACGGACATTCCGTGCCTGATCGTTGTGGAATGGTTCCTTAGCAGGGACGTAATTGCTTGTGTCATTTTTACGTCTTTTTCCTTTGTTAGGAAAATTTTTCTATAGCTGAGCGTAGTGGTGCCATGGTGCTCTGAATTTCTTTCTTAAAAGAATTGAGCAGGTCTTTCAAAAATCCCTGCGATTCTTTTGCCACCATTTTGTCTAAGCATTTCTGACACAGGGGCTTTTTCCAATCTGGGGAAAGCCTGTGGCTGCATGAGGCACATGTTTTGCCTTTAGCCTTCCTTTCCTCAGGGGTCTTTGCCTGCAAGCGAGCATAGAGAACAAAAAAACAAAAACCCCGTGAGATAGGTGGTCAAAGAAACTGCCTGTAGATAGGCAGTAAAGAGGTTAAGACAGAGATAATTCAAGAATATTCTGGCTTACCTTGGAGCTGTCCTGATTTGCAGGATCTGCAGGGCAGGGTGGGGAAGCGTCAGACATGATCAGCCACCAGGATCCTCTGCTTAGAGGCCTTTTTATCTGCTTCCTGCATAAGCTCCGGCCCCGCCCCCGGCTGACCCCGTGCAGGTTGGTGGACACACCTGCACATGCCGCTGTATTGTAGAGTAACTGTGCTGGTAGTGAAGGGTAGCATTGAACAAATTTGCTATTTGTATTCGGCTCTTTTTTTTTTTTTTTTTAAATTCCCGCCCCTAGGTGTCCCTGCTCTATCTCCGCAGTAAATAGACTACGGGAAAATGGCCGCCAACCCGGAAGCGGAACTCCCTCGGCGCCATCTTGGTACACCCCCGACTTCCTGTAGCGGCCTGTGGCAGTGAGGACGCTGCTGCGCCGCCCGGAGAACGGCTGAAGCATCTGCCATGGATTCGTTTGGGGGGACAGCCGCAGCTACCAGGGACCTAGTTAGAAGGTGCAAAACCCTCCCTGCTAGACCCTCTGCTGTTGGGGTTTTCGGCGGCGGTCGGCGGCGGCGGCGGGGGGGCGCCCATCTATGCATGCATCTATCCCCCCTGGCGGGCTCCAGATTCTGCGGAAAGCCAGAGGGGGGTGCTTGCGGACGCATACACAGGGCTAAACAGCGGCATGGGGTGGGGATGACAGAGTCCTCCTGCAGCCTGGGGGGATGATTGCAGACCCCTCAGTAGGGGCGAAATCTCAGGCTTTGAGCAATATTGCCCAGTGCTGCGCCTGCTCGCCCTCCCAAAGCCCCTTGGGCTGTATGGGATGCTGGCAGGGGGTCTCCTGCAACAAGCACAGAGACAGGTAAAAATAAAATAACAAACGTTCTTGCAGCTCCTGTGGGTCCGGAGGAAACACAAACAACTGAGGCACACAGGTAAGAGTGTGAAATTTATAATGGTGGACTAATGTGTTTCCTGTTTTAGGGAGGAGGAGCCTATCTCTCGGATGCTGCCCTGGAAGACGATTCGAGAAAAAGTTTTTCTTCAAAATGTTCGCTCTCTTTTCACTTATGTCGCAAAAAATAAAAATCCCAGTGGTGATTAAATACCACCAAAAGAAAGCTCTATTTGTATGAAAAAAATGATAAAAATTTTGCTTGGGTACAGTGTTGCATGACTGAGTAATTGGCAATCAAAGTGTGAGAGCGCTGAAAGCTGAAAATTGGTCTGGGCAGGAAGGGTGTGCAACTGCCCTGTATTGAAGTGGTTTATGTCATGTGCTAACAAAGTCTTATATAGAAGTTACATTCTTAACTACTGGGCACACCTGCTGATGTAATTTGCTTCTGCTTCCATGGTTAATTCAGATGTATGTCAATGCCTGACCATTTACGTTTACAATAAAGAATTTAAACATGCTTACCGGTCCAAAAATGGTATTTTATTAGTAGATGCCTGCTTATGGAATAAAACTATATCTGCTGATATACTTCTAAATTGCACAAAAGAGCACACACAGATACCCAAAGTGTCACAGCAGTACAACAGAGTTTAAGATTACCTTTTGTTTTCCTGTCCCTTTTGTTTCAGTGAAGAAGAGTCTCCTCCATTGATTATCTGTTCTAGGTTCTTTGTTTCCACAGAGCCATTTGGCTCAGAGCCTGAAAGTCCAAGCAGAGAACGTACCCTTTGTGACCGAACATCTAATATTGTGTCTGTATACCCAACCTCTTGAAGATACCTGTAGAAGGGAACACATTTAAGCAACTCAGAAAATCACTGGCTTTTTTTGGCACACCCACATCTACACTAAATGCAGGATACAAGTCCACATTTGTTCTTATGGCAAAGTGAAAAACTATAAAGGATATATATAGATATATATTTTTTTTAACTATAGAGTTTACCTTAAAAACAATACGCGACAGTCACATTTTTACATGCTTGTTATATATATGCTGTAATTTTATTTAAAGAGTAACTCCACGTTTTTTTAACAAAAGTTTCCTGCTGGGTGATATCCGAACATTGCAGGGATTTTACCCAACACTGCTGCAGATTCCTAGAAATAGCCGTTTGTGTCCACGTGGTTTGTGATTCTAATGGGAGTCATTTTATAAATATCAATCAGCTGCTGAACTTGCAGGACTCCAATGAGGAACATAGCAGGGGCTGCATCCCTTTTCACGAGAGTAGCTCACCAAAAATGACATTTCTGATGTAGAGGGATGCCTAAAATCTGACTTGTCTTAGTGCAGACTTCTGGGAAAATCAATCAGCCAATCACACAAGCAGGAAATGACATACGGGGGGCATTCTGTACACCATGCGTCTCCAGGGGGCCATATTTAATTTTACAGAAAAAATTACAGTGCTGCAAATTGAAAAGGAAAGGTATTTTTTAATAACATTCAACCACAATATGACTTGTGTAGGAATTGTATATGATATAAATTGTTTTTGCTATTTTTTCCCCACAAAAGTGGAGATACCCTTTTAAAGGGTATCCATGAAAGGGTGTACTTGCTCAGCAACATTGTTTAGGTAGGTGGTATGTGTAAATATGAATGGCAGGATCCAAGGATTCCCAACAGAACATTACCCAAAGCATCACACTGCCTCTGCTGGCTTGCCTTCTTCCCCTACTCCATCCTTCTTCCCCAAGAAAGCAACACACTACCCTGCCGTCCACATGATGCAAAAGAAAAATGCAAATTATCAGACCAGGCTACCTTCTTCCATGGCTCTGTGGTTCAGTTCTGATGCTCACATGGCCATCATAGGCACTTTTGGCGGTGGACAGGGGTCAACTAGGGCATCCCGACTGGTCTGCGACTATGCAGCCCCATACAAAAACCGCAATGCTAATTTTTTTCTGCGTTCAACACATCAACTTCAGGGACAACATGTTTACTTGCTGCCCAATATATACCACTGACTTCAGATGCCATTGTAAGGGTCAATGTCATTCACTTAACCTGTCTCTTGTCAAAGTTTATGCTGACCTGTGTATAATAAATGTACCCTTCTGCCAACTTCCACGCTCATCTTTGCTCTCTGTTGCACATAACTAGTTTCCCCTGAAGTATGCTGAAAACCAGAAGTGTCAGTCTCCATTGGTTTCCCCTGCAGCTCTCACTGGTTCCTCCCTGTGACCTTACATCACTGCAGGATACAACAGTGATAGGTCAGAGGAAGAAAACCAGTGAGAGCTACAGGAGAAACTATAGTGCTCACCACTTACAGGAATGGTCTGTTTTCCAGAAGACTGCAGGGGGGACTGTTCTACCACACTGACATGGCGAGAAGAGCAGGCAGCAAAAAGGGGTACGTTTTCAGTCTCTTTTTTACTGGTGTGTGCTGTCCTCATAGCATTACATGACAAAGTCTCCTTAAAGGAACACTGATCCAATCAAAATATACCACAGATATGCAGAATAGGAGTACAGCCGTACAGGTTAGGGTTTTTGTATTTTTTATCCTGTCAATGCAAGCAGCATTGTTACACAAAAACTTGCAATAAAAAGGAACCTGTAGGGCTAAAAAATAAAGCTCAAACAGGGCCGTCATACTTCTTCCATTATTACTTGGCGAATCACTGACCTAGAACAAGCCCGGACACTTTGCTAGCTTCCTGTTTGCTCTGGGCCAGTGATTCACCAAGCAGGAAGAAAAAAAAAAAAAAAAAAAAAAAAAAAAGGAAGGATGATAACAGCCTGAGAGCATAAGCATGCACCTTCAAAAGACAAGTTCTATCTTGACAAGTTCCTTTATGGTAAAGGCAGTAAAATATATGACTTAGGGATAACGTCGTTCTGCAATTTAGCATTAGCAACCTACTAAAAATTGACTTGTGGCCTGGATTTCTTTTTAACAAAGCAAAGGGCAATATGCATAGGCAACGTAGCCAATCAGAAATAACCAATTTCAATGGTTCCTATATGTTGCTTTACTTTGTATAAACTCAACTATACCCATATTGTGCGGTAAAAATACTGCAGAAGCAATATATCACTGTCTCCCATATAACCATTAAAAGTAAAACTTTACTCATAACAACTTGATAAAAAGTAATGTTCTTTAGCAAGGAACATACTTTCCACATTAATAATTAGGCTAGTTTTGATTTAAATCACGAATAAAAAGGCTCGATTTAAATCAACTCGATTTAAACCATAATTTTTAAAGAGAAGCTGTCATCTGTCCCGCAGCAGCTCCTCCTCTGACCCGCTGTTGACTCACAGACAGTTCCATTCACTTTATTGGAGGGCTGATGATGCATCAGTGACACAAAAAGGCGAGGGACGTGGCGGCAGCAGGTGAGTAGAGGATTCCTGGCTGGCTCCAGTATATATACAGCGGCAGAACGGCTCTGCCGCGTGAATCGACGTATATATACTGCAGCCGCTTTAAGAGCCGTAGCTGGCGCACCCGCTGCACGGCGGAGGACCCAATGCGCGTGGCCGGCGGGCGCGATCCCCGCCAGCCACCCGCGGTTGCGGGCACAAGGGCAGGAACGGGGATTTGTGTATAAATCACACAAATTCCTGTCAATCCAATCCCCTCACAGTGTTAACCCCTTCCCTGCCAGTGACATTATACAGTAATCAGTGGCTATTAACTAGTAAAAGAAAAAAAAAAAAAGAAAGAAAAATGCTTAACTCTATCCCCTATTTTGTAGACGTTCTAACTTTTGCGCAATTCACTCAATATACGCTTATTGCGATTGTTTTTTACCAAAAATATGTAGAAGAATACTATTGGCCGAAACTGAGGAAAAAATGTTTTGTTTTTTTTTAAATTGGGATATTATAGAGGTCGACCGATATGGGTTTTTCTCTGGCCGATGCCGATATTTAGAAATCGCGGTAGCCGATATGTGATGCCGATTTTTTTTGGGCCGATATATTAGGCCGATTTTTTTTTTCTTTTTTTTCCCCCCTTCATCTCATAAAATCTAACAGTTAGACTGCTTTCACAATGGGGCATTTTTCAGGCGTTTTTTAACTAAAAATAGCGCCTGTAAAACGGCTCCCCTGCAGTCTCAGTGTGAAAGCCGAGTGCTTTCACACTGAGGCGATGCGCTGGCAGGATGTTAAAAAAAAAAAGTCCTGCAAGCAGCATCTTTGGAGCGGTGTATACCACCACTCCTTCCCATTGAAATGAATACGCACCGCTGCCGAAGCGCCTGCAAAGCGTTGCTTCAGGGGCGCATTTAACCCCTTCCTCGGCTGCTAGCTGGGTTATAAGAGCCCCGCTAGCAGCCGAATAGCGCCGCAAAAACTAGCAGCGTTTTACCTTCAACGCATGCCCGCTCCAGTGTGCAAGCAACCTTAAGTGATACAGAAATTTTTTTACATTTAAACATTAAACAAAACAAACCTCCAATCAGTTCACTTGTATGTAGAATTTAGATTAAAAAAACAAACAAAAAAAAAAACAAAACTACTATATCTTAATTAAATACACAAAAACAGGTAATCAAAAAACTTTTGGACGAAAAAAAAATGGGCTCTTTACTGCTTAGTTTTTTTTAAAATTTATTAGTGTATTTTTTAAAAAAAAATTGCGTTTGAAAGACCGCTGTGCAAATACCGTGTGACATAAAATATTGCAACAACCGCTATTTTATTCCCTAGGGTCTCTAATAAAAAAAATAAAATTTATATATATATATATATATATATATATATATATATATATATATATATATATATATATATATATATATATATATATATAAAATGTTTGAGGGTTCTAAGTGATTTTCTAGCAGAAAATACAGGATTTTTACTTGTAAGCAACAAATGTCAGAAAAGATTTAGTCTTTAAATGGTTAAACTGAGAGCTTCTACACAGGGAGTTGATTTCATTCATAAGTGTAAACATTGTATCTCTTCAGGTTCTTTTTATCAGATTTGGTAGGCTGCCCAGAGAGGAGAGACCTTGCTTCACAGAAGATTTCAGGCAACTTGCAAATGACTTCTGTAATAGAAGTCAATACAAGTCCCGCTGAAGTTATATCGGCCTTTTTTGTCAGCACAATCGGCCGATGCCGATGAAGTAAAAAATACCAAATATCTGCCGATATATCAGTCGACCTCTAAATTTATTATAGCAAAATGTTAAAAAAAGTGTTTTTTTCAAAGATGTTGCTCTTTTGTTTATAGCACAAAAAATAAAAACCGCAGAAGGTGATCAAATACCACCAAAAGAAAGCTCTATTTGTGGGGAAAAAAAGGACGTAAATTTTGTTTGGGCACAGCGTCGCATGACTGCGCAATTGTCAGTTAAAGTGACGTAGTGCCGTGTCACAAAAAATGGTCAGGTAGGGGGTAAGTTCTTCCGGGGCTGACGTGGTTAATACCGGGATTTCACAAAAATAAGGCCAGGTCTTATATTAAGTTTGGCTACAAAAAACATGTCCGATTTATTTACGGTTTGTACAATAATCTACAATTATTCAAATACAATCATGTCATCTTCTATCTATATCTATATCCTGATCCTTTAAAGCATAATAATAGAAAGCACAGTGCTTGTGCCGTGTCATTTATCGCTCCCTAGGTTTCCTATAAACATGGAATAAAACAAAAAAATGCTTTTAAAACAAAAAGCATTTGTGTCCCCTTTCAGCTCAGGAGTCAGCATTATGACATTCTGTAATCCCAAAACCTTGATTAAAGTTCTTGTACAATTATGTAATCTGTTCTGTTAAAAGATTATATGATGTGCAGTGTGTCTCCTTGTATAACTTTATTGTGAAAAATACCTTATTTACAGTGCCATTGGGCGCACACGTAACCCACTGGAGCTCTTCTTCCCTGCCTTGAATACTGCAGAGGGAGGGACCGAGAGTTCTGCTGACATCAGCCCTGATACGAGCACTGCAGAGGGAGGTGCCGCTGATGTCAACTGGGAGGAGAGAAGATCTCTGGCAGGTCACATGAGCGCCTAGAGGCGCTGTAAATAAGGTATTTTCCACAATAAAGTTACACAAGGAGAAACACTACACATTATATAACCTTTTTTTTTTTTACAAAAGATTATATGTTTTTACAAGGGCTATAACTAGGGCTTATTTTGAGGTAGGGCTTATATTGCAGCCATCCTAGAAAATCACGCTATGTCTTATTTTCGGGGAAACTGAGTATTTGCAAACAAAATGAAGGTTTCCTATATAGAATAAGCTGTCAGGTTAGTAAAACAGCGATATAAGAACATTCAATCATACAGTTTGTAGTGTACATAGATTTGCAAAACAATGGGATAAAGGAAAATTCCTGAACTTTGTTTTATCTCATGGTTACTGTCAAATTGTGAGAATGCATCAATGCAGTGCACATTATCTCAGCTTGCAGAGCTTGAATTCATTGAGTTTACCAAAAATTCAAATATTGCAGAATATACAGCGTCATGCTACATAACCAAGCTCCATTTCATACTGAATAAACTACATTTTTAATGCATATTAAATAGAAAACTATTTTTAGATATAGGTTTACTCGAAAAGCATATTAAAATAAATTTGATAAAAATCAAAAAAAATCTGATTTAAAAGAATAAAAATCATTGATTTTTATCCACCCTACCAACATCCGTGTGCGCTGTAAATTGCCTCCAGCATTGATCGCATTTCCTCTTGCTGGAGGATGCCATTTTGCTGAAGCCCAGAGCCCCTGAAAAGCAGTAAATCATAAAGCGGAACTAAACTTGATTTAACTAAGTTTACATTCCTGGAATGCTGGGATTGCCAACTGTCACATTTGCTTGTGTTGTCAACCACACCGTCAATCAAATGGCTGGTGTCATAACTGATTACATGTGCAGCACCACGGCAGTTGCAGATCAAACAGAAGTAGATTCCATGGCTGTAAAGGATAGGAGGGTTTAATTCCGCTTTAAGACTGTCAGCAGATTGGTCTCTACAAAATCAGCAGTGCCTAAAAATGGAGAGCAACTGAGCATGTGCAAAGCAGGGTGAGACTGTATATTACTGGATTTTGAACAGTATAGGCCATTGATGGTGAACCTTGGCGCCCCAGATGTTTTGGAACTACATTTCCCATGATGCTCAACTACACTGCAGAGTGCATGAGCATCATGGGAAATGTAGTTCCAGAACATCTGGGGTGTCAAGGTTTGCCATCACTGGTATAGGCACTTATTTTTAATGTTTTACATAGATATACCTGCAAAAGGGGCCAGCCTGAAGTGATCTAGCAGGACTTAATATTCTGACTTAAGTTCCACTAACTTGCTTTGCTACTTCTGCTTGTAGCTCTAACAGATCTTCCCACTTAACCTCCTTCTGTCTGCATAAAATGGTTATTGTCTAGCTCACAGAAAATAACAGAACTGTGTTCCAAATAATCTAAAAGTGTGACATTAGCCAAATCTACCATAGAAGTATACACTCTTACTTACTGTCTTAAAAGCTGTCGCCCTTGCTTCCACGTCAGCTGACTATTCTGAGGTCCCACAGGAATCTCTGAATCTTTGGTTTCTTCTGGAAAGGACAGCAAACATACAGCCAGAATGAACAAAAGGATAGTTAATCTGGCTCAACAGCAGATTCAGTATTTATAAAGTCCCCACTGGATTTTATTACAGTGCACAAGTCCATGGAGCCCTTTCAACTCTCAGTTTGAAAAAGCAGCAGAGGTCCACGCTGACCCAGTGACTGCTGGGGTCACCAAATAAAAAAAAACAAAAACCTGCCTTTGAAAAATAACTGTGTGATCCTTTATTCTGAAAGTTATGTGTTTTATTCAGGATATTCTCCCATGTTCCTCCTCTCAGCATAGACATAGCAAATCACTTGACTAATCTCCAAGACCAGTTTTTAAATATAAAAAGTTTTTTTGTTTTATTGGCACTGTAGATATATAATGTAACATGCTAGGCATTTGTTAATGCAGATTTGTAAAGTTACAAATAGATATAATAATAAAACAAACCTGGTTCAAATGCTGGCATCTTCAATTCTCCTTGATTTAACTCTGTGCCATATTTTAATTTATGGTATTTTGCCCTACAACAGAAAAAAAAAAAAAAAGAAAAAAACACAAACATGATCAAAATGATAAAAGTATATGACAAGTAATATGTCAACGCCAAGCACATTTCTCCCTTCCAGAGCTGCCACAGCCCACTACTGGACCATAGCCATAGGATCTCCGCTTCCTAAAAGTTATGTGTAGCCACAGGCACTGTTCAGACAAATACTCTGCATCCATTGAACATTTTCTAAACCACACTGTCAGAACAGAATAGAAACATTTTCAACTCCAGTTTGCATTTTGGGAATAGTGTTTTTTTTTGGCGTTTTTCTTAGTGCAGGGCTTTTGATGGGAAAAGCAAGTGTACAGTAAAGTGTCTGACCAACATAACTCGACCCCTAATCTAAAAATAACCCCAAACATAAACCATTAAAACCCCATCCTCATCTAAGCTCTAAAATGAATCCTAAACCCTAAACAGAACACTTAAGCACCCACTTAAAGTGGTGTTCCGGCCAAAATTATACTTTTTAAATAAAAATACCCCTATAATACACAAGCTTAATGTATTCTAGTAAAGTTAGTCTGTGAACTAAGGTCTGTTTTGTTAGTTTATAGCAGTAGTTTGTTATTATATAAAATTACAGCAGGCCGTGGCCATCTTAAGTGTGGGCATCTGAAGCCAGACTGTATTTCTTCCTCATCCTTGCAGATCTCACACATGCTCAGTGCAGCACAAGCAGTGTAATAGGTTTCAGGTCAGGTTTCCATAGCAACGGCAGTTTCAGAGGAAGTTTCCGCCCCTTCCCAGAAGGCATTGCAAACAGGAAATGATGCGGTGGGCCGCGGCCAGGGAGGAGGAAGTGAAAAATGAATACAGCAGATATACAGTAGGTGCTGAGAAAAAAAATAAAAAAATTTCCAATTTGTTTACAGTGCACAGTTTAGTGAGGGATGCTGAAGAGTTGTAAAAGTAGGTGGAACTCCACTTTAAAGCATCACTAAAGGAAAAACTTTTTTTTTAATTTATTTATTTTTTTCTTTTGGATGCTGGAGGGAGATTAGAACGAACTAATGTCAGGTTGTATTGCCATCTGTGCCCCGGTTTGGGAGATTCACCCTATTTGTCTTGTTTACCATGATCATTGAAAGTAGAAAAGAAAAAAAAAAAAAACGCAAACTTTTGGTTGACATCAGAACAGAATTAGAAAGGAAATCTTCCAATGGGAGCACTAGTTTTGGCGACTCCTGGGGATTCCCTCACTTCCTGTGTTGGCTTTGCAAAATTTCCCCAATGGGACACAGACACATACAACAAAAACCTTTAAAACCATGTTCCTCGAGTAGAGCTTAAGAGAGATGTATGGGGTTTTTTCATTTTTTTTTTAATTTTTGGATTCATACTTACCTAAGCGGATGTAGCATCAGTCTGATGCTGCATCTGTCCCCCGGCGCCTCTGCACTGAGAACCGAGCACTGAGAACTGAGAACCGAGCGATCGAACACTGCCGATCGTTTGGTTCTCACAGCTCCCAGAGCAGGGATCTGCTGTCATTCAGCAGCTTTCCGACCTGCCCCCTCCCCGCTCACTGGAGCACTGAGCTGTGGAGGGGGCGGAAGCGGCCTGCTCAGGCTCTCAGTGGCTTGCTTAAAGGCTGAGCTGGGTGCCAATCCAGGCATGTGGGCGGATCCCGACTCCGTGGTCGTGATGACCAACTCTGACGTCAGCATAGAAGAAACTTAAGTCCGCACTCTGCTGAAAATGGGTCACAGGAGCGCAAAGCGAACTGCACTCATGTGATCCATAGGAGAAGTACAACCAAACGAGCTTTGGCTATACTTCTCCTTTAACTGGTTCCCAACCGGCTCACGCAGATATACTGCGGAAGAATGGCTCTCCTGGGTGAAATGCCGTATAAATACGGCTTTGCCCAGGAGAGCCACCAGAGGGCGCCCGCCCACTGCACAGCGGAGGACACGAAGCGTGTGGCCGCTGGGTGCAATTGCGTGCACGAGAGCCAACACGGGGATTTGTGTGTTTACAGAGGAGAAAAGAGGAGACAGATCGTGAGTTCCTACAAAGTAGGGACAGCGATCTGTCATCTCTTCTAGTCAGTGCCATCCCCACACAGTTAGAACACAGTGAGGGAACACACAGTTAACCCCCTTGATTGCCCCCTAGTGTTAACCCCTTCCCTGCCCGTAAACATTTATACAGTAATTAGTGCATATTTATAGCACTGATCGCTCTAAAAATGTCAATGGTCCCAAAAATGTGTCAAAAGTCTCCGATCTGTCAGTCCCAATACCGCCAAAAATCGCAGATCACCGCCATTACTAGTAAAAAAAAAAAAAAAAAAAAAGAAAAACAAGCCATAAATCTTTCCCATAGTTTG
This sequence comes from Lithobates septentrionalis, assembly GCA_037952835.1. Classification (NCBI taxonomy): domain Eukaryota; kingdom Metazoa; phylum Chordata; class Amphibia; order Anura; family Ranidae; genus Lithobates; species Lithobates septentrionalis. The sequence continues at coordinate 11,242 of JBBDGP010002167.1, read as the reverse complement.
TAGACGCTATAACTTTTACACAAACCAATCTATATACGCTTATTGTGATTTACCAAAAATATGTAGCAGAATACATATTGGCCTAAACTGATGAAGAACTTAAGTTTTTTTTTTTAAGTGGGGGATATTTATTAATTATAGCAAAAAGTAAAAAATAGCTTTTTTCAAAATTGTCACTTAATCGTCAGTTAAAGTGACGCAGTGCCAAACTATAAAAAGTTTTAGCCATGTAACCTACCAGATTAGCAGGTGTGTAATCACCACACAGGATTCTCAGATTTAAAAATCTATGCACAGGTAAATCATCTAAATGTGATTCTGACTGCATTTTTATCTGTAGCTTGAAGATTCTTTTTAAAGCTCCTATTCAGGGATTGTATACAAATCTATGAACCCACTCCCTCAGTCTGTATAGTGAGGATTTTTTTCATCTTACCATGCTCCTTGGTAAAGATACTGCCACTTGAATTCCCTGTGACATCAATCACAGTGTGTCTTACAGACCGATCACTATCAGGAGCTGGTGGGAGGAATTGGAAGGGAGCCCAATAACTCTCAGGAGCCCACTGCCTGCAGGCAGTCCGTGGGCTGAATTCTCCAGAACTAAACCCCTTCAGCACCTGAAGCCTGGATCCACCAACTACAGACAGCACTGATTGGAACTATATGGATGGTGAGGTCACCCAGCAGACAAAATTCAGAAACCTAGACTCATTTTTAAAAGGTCCTGATGCCCTCACTTTGATTCTTGTATACAGTGGGGACAGAAAGTATTCAGACCCCCTTAAATTTTCCACTCTTTGTTAAATTATTTTAGCAAATGGCTACAATATAATTTCATTTTTTTCCTCATTAATACACACAGCACCCCAGATTGACAGAAAAACACAGAATTGTTGACCTTTTTGCAGATTTTTAAAAAAAAGAAAAAAACTGAAATATCACATGGTCCTAAGTATTCAGACCCTTTGCTGTGACACTCATATATTTAACTCAGGTGCTGTCCATTCCTTCTGATCATCCTTGAGATGGTGCTACACTTTCATTTAAGTCCAGCTGTGTTTGATTATACTTATTGGACTTGATTAGGAAAGCCACACACCTGTCTATACAAGACCTTACAGCTCACAGTGCATGCCAGAGCAAATGAGAATCAGGAGGTCAAAACGAACTGCCTGAAGAGCTCAGAGACAGAATTGTGGAAAGGCACAGATCTGGCCAAGGTTACAAAAAAAATTTCTGCTGCACTTAAGGTGCCTAAGAGCACAGTGGCCTCCATAATCCTTAAAGGGAAGATGTTTGGGATGACCAGAACCCTTCCTAGAGCTGGCCATCCGGCCAAACTGAGCTATCGGGGGAGAAGAGCCTTGGTGAGAGAGGTAAAGAAGAACCCAAAGATCACTGTGGCTGAGCTCCAGAGATGCAGTCGGGGGAAAGTTGTAGAAAGTCAACCATCACTGCAGCCCTCCACCAGTCGGGGCCTTATGGCAGAGTGGCCCGATGGAAGCCTATCCTCAGTGCAAGACACATGAAAGCCTGCATAGAGTTTGCTAAAAAAACACCTGAAGGACTCCAAGATGGTGGGAAATAAGATTTTTGGCCCTAATTCTAAGCGGTATGTGTGGAGAAAACCAGGCACTGCTCATCACCTGTCCAATACAGTCCCAACAGTGAAGCATGGTGGTGGCAGCATCATGCTGTGGGGGTGTTTTTCAGCTGCAGGGACAAGACGACTGGTTGCAATCGAGAGAAAGATGAATGCGGCCAAGTACAGTGATATCCTGAACGAAAACCTTCTCCAGAGTGCTCAGGACCTCAGACTGGGCCGAAGGTTTATCTTCCAACAAGACAATGACCCCAAGCACACAGCTAAAATAACGAAGGAGTGGCTTCACAACAACTCAGTGACTGTTCTTGAATGGCCCAGCCAGAGCCCTGACTTAAACCCAATTGAGCATCTCTGGAGAGACCTAAAAAATGGCTGTCCAGTGTCCAACGTTTACCATCCAACCTGACAGAACTGGAGAGGATCTGCAAGGAGGAATGGCAGAGGATCCCCAAAACCAGGTGTAAAAAATTGTTGCATCTTTCCCAAAAAGACTCATGGTTGTATTAGATCAAAAGGGTGCTTCTACTAAATACAGAGCAAAGGGTCTGAATACTTAGGCCCATGTGATATTTCAGTTTTTCTTTTTTAATAAATCTGCAAAAATGTCAACAATTCTGTGTTTTTCTGTCAATACGGGGTGCTGTGTGTACATAAGGAAAAAAAAAATGAACTTAAATGATTTTAGCACATGGCTGCAATATAACAAAGAGTGAAAAATTTAAGGGGGTCTGAATACTTTCCGTCTTCACTGTAGAATCCCTTTACACACACATACATTATATATATATATATATATATATATATATATATATATATATTTATTAATATATATATATATATATTAGTGGAAGGAGCTGTGGGGACTAAAACTAAAATAATGTGGTTGTAGAAGTGTGCACACCCTCCTATTACTGGGGATGTAGCTGTGCTCAGAATTGAGCAATCATATTCAGACTCATGTTAAATATGAGTCAGTATACACCTGCCATTATTCAAAGTGCCTTTGATTAACCCCAAATAAAGTTCAGCTGTTCTAGTAGGTCTTTCCTGACATTTTCTTAGTTGCATCATACAGCAAAAGCCATGGTCCGCAGAGAGCTTCCAAAGCAGCAGAGGGGTCTCATTGTTAAAAGGTATCAGTCAGAAGGGTACAAAAAGAATTTCCAAGGACTTAGATATACCATGAAACACATTGAAGACAGTCATCATCATCATCAAGTGGAGAAAATGTGGCACGTGACATTACCAAGAACTGGACGTCCCTCCAAGATTGATGAAAAGACGAGAAGAAAAGAAGTCAGGGAGGCTGCCAAGAGGCCTACAGCAACATTAAAGGAGCTGCCAGTACTGGCTGTGGGGTGGATGTGACAACAATATCCCACATTCTTCATATGGCCGAGCTATGGGGTAGAGCGGCAAGACGGAAGCCTTTTCTTATTTAGAAAAATATCCAAGCCAGGCTAAATTTTGCAAAAAACACATCTGAACACTCCCAAAATCATGTGGGAAAATGTGTTCTGGTCTGATGGAACCAAAGTTGAACTTTTTGGCCATTATTCCAAAAAATATCTTTGGCGCAAAAACAACACTGCACATCACCAAAAGAACACCATACCCACAGTAATGCATGGTGGTGGCAACATCATGCTTTGGGGCCATTTTTCTTCAGCTGGAACAGGGGCCTTAGTTAAGGTGAAGGGAATTATGAACAGTTCCAAATACCAGTCAATATTGGAACAAAACCTTCAGGAGTCTGCTAGAAAGCTGAACATTAAGAGGAACTTAATTTTTCAGCATGACAACGACCCAAACCATACATCCAAATCAAAAAAGTAATGGCTTCACCAGAAGAAGATTAAAGTTTTGGAATGGCCCAGACCTGAATCCAATCTGTGGGGTGATCTGAAGAGGGCTGTGCATAGGAGATGCCCTCACAATCTGACAGATTTGGAGTGTTTTTGCAAAGAAGGGTGGGAAAATATTGCCAAGTCAAGATGTGCCATGCTGATAGACTCAAAAAAAAAGACTGAGTGCTGTAATAAAATCAAAAGGCGCTTCAACAAAAGTATTAGTTTAAGGGTGTGCACACTTATGCAACCATATTTTTGTTTTTTAATTTTTACTTCCCTCCACCTAAAAGATTTCAGTTTGTTGTTCAATTGAGTTGTACAGTTTATAGGTCACGATGAAAAGGTGAAAAAAGTTCTGAAATGATTTAGCTTTGTCTCACTTTTTTACATCACATAAACCTGGCATTTTAACAGGGGTGTGTAAACTTTTTATATCCACTGTATCAGGGGTCCTCAAACTACGGCCCGCGGGCCACATGCGGCCCGCCGAGGACATTTATCCGGCCCACCCCACCCAGGGCCGGATTCCTGACAGGACACACAGCCACACTAATAAACGGCACGGACGGGGGCGGATCTGCTTGGCTCGGGCCGGGGCCAGGTCGGCTCATCTTGGGCAGGTCCACTCTGCTCCGGCGGGGAGAATGTCCGCTCTGCTCAGACAAGCTTCACAAGCCGCCTCCCCCACCCCAGTCATCTCTATGGAGGGCTCCGTGTGCCGCGCTGCACGCTGGGAAGTGTAGTTTCCAGTGCAGCCCCGCGGATTCACTTCTCACTGGCATGGCAGACAGGAGGCGCGGAGGGGACGCTCGCCTTGTCCCAGGACAGCGAGGAGGAAGAGGAGTCCAGCAGGGAGAGCGCAGGCTTCAGGGAACAGCCTACTAGGAAGAAGTGAGAACTGAGAGGTCGGGGAGACAGTCAGAGGCAAGTCCATATGTGTAAGTGTCCCCCCGTCCATCCCACAGTCCCCCCGTCCATCCCACAGTCCCCCCGTCCATCCCTCTGTCCCCCCCGTCCATCCCACAGCCCCCCCGTCCATCCCACAGCCCCCCCTGTCCATCCCACAGCCCCCCCGTCCATCCCACAGCCCCCCCGTCCATCCCTCTGTCCCCCCGGTCCATCCCCCTGTCCATCCCCCTGTCCATCCCCCTGTCCATCCCCCTGTCCATCCCCCTGTCCATCCCCCTGTCCATCCCCCTGTCCATCCCACAGTCCCCCTGTCCATCCCACAGTCCCCCTGTCCATCCCACAGTCCCCCTGTCCATCCCACAGTCCCCCTGTCCATCCCCCTGTCCATCCCACAGTCCCCCTGTCCATCCCACAGTCCCCCTGTCCATCCCACAGTCCCCCTGTCCATCCCTCTGTCCATCCCACAGCCCCCCTGTCCATCCCTCTGTCCCCCTGTCCATCCCTCTGTCCCCCTGTCCATCCCTCTGTCCCCCTGTCCATCCCTCTGTCCCCCTGTCCATCCCTCTGTCCCCCTGTCCATCCCACTCTCCGTCCCCCTGTCCATCCCCCTCTCCGTCCCCCTCTCCATCCCACTGTCCATCCCACTGTCCGTCCCACTGTCCATCCCACTGTCCGTCCCACTCTCCATCCCACTCTCCGTCCCACTCTCCATCCCACTCTCCGTCCCACTGTCCATCCCCCTCTCCGTCCCACTGTCCATCCCACTGTCCGTCCCCCTCTCCATCCCACTGTCCGTCCCCCTCTCCATCCCACTGTCCGTCCCCCTCTCCATCCCACTGTCCGTCCCCCTCTCCATCCCACTGTCCGTCCCCCTCTCCATCCCACTGTCCGTCCCCCTCTCCATCCCACTGTCCGTCCCCCTCTCCATCCCACTGTCCGTCCCCCTCTCCATCCCACTGTCCGTCCCCCTCTCCATCCCACTGTCCGTCCCCCTCTCCATCCCACTGTCCGTCCCCCTCTCCATCCCACTGTCCGTCCCCCTCTCCATCCCACTGTCCGTCCCCCTCTCCATCCCACTGTCCGTCCCCCTCTCCATCCCACTGTCCGTCCCCCTCTCCATCCCACTGTCCGTCCCCCTCTCCATCCCACTGTCCGTCCCCCTCTCCATCCCACTGTCCGTCCCCCTCTCCATCCCACTGTCCGTCCCCCTCTCCATCCCACTGTCCGTCCCCCTCTCCATCCCACTGTCCGTCCCCCTCTCCATCCCACTGTCCGTCCCCCTCTCCATCCCACTGTCCGTCCCCCTCTCCATCCCACTGTCCGTCCCCCTCTCCATCCCACTGTCCGTCCCCCTCTCCATCCCACTGTCCGTCCCCCTCTCCATCCCACTGTCCGTCCCCCTCTCCATCCCACTGTCCGTCCCCCTCTCCATCCCACTGTCCGTCCCCCTCTCCATCCCACTGTCCGTCCCCCTCTCCATCCCACTGTCCGTCCCCCTCTCCATCCCACTGTCCGTCCCCCTCTCCATCCCACTGTCCGTCCCCCTCTCCATCCCACTGTCCGTCCCCCTCTCCATCCCACTGTCCGTCCCCCTCTCCATCCCACTGTCCGTCCCCCTCTCCATCCCACTGTCCGTCCCCCTCTCCATCCCACTGTCCGTCCCCCTCTCCATCCCACTGTCCGTCCCCCTCTCCATCCCACTGTCCGTCCCCCTCTCCATCCCACTGTCCGTCCCCCTCTCCATCCCACTGTCCGTCCCCCTCTCCATCCCACTGTCCGTCCCCCTCTCCATCCCACTGTCCGTCCCCCTCTCCATCCCACTGTCCGTCCCCCTCTCCATCCCACTGTCCGTCCCCCTCTCCATCCCACTGTCCGTCCCCCTCTCCATCCCACTGTCCGTCCCCCTCTCCATCCCACTGTCCGTCCCCCTCTCCATCCCACTGTCCGTCCCCCTCTCCATCCCACTGTCCGTCCCCCTCTCCATCCCACTGTCCGTCCCCCTCTCCATCCCACTGTCCGTCCCCCTCTCCATCCCACTGTCCGTCCCCCTCTCCATCCCACTGTCCGTCCCCCTCTCCATCCCACTGTCCGTCCCCCTCTCCATCCCACTGTCCGTCCCCCTCTCCATCCCACTGTCCGTCCCCCTCTCCATCCCACTGTCCGTCCCCCTCTCCATCCCACTGTCCGTCCCCCTCTCCATCCCACTGTCCGTCCCCCTCTCCATCCCACTGTCCGTCCCCCTCTCCATCCCACTGTCCGTCCCCCTCTCCATCCCACTGTCCGTCCCCCTCTCCATCCCACTGTCCGTCCCCCTCTCCATCCCACTGTCCGTCCCCCTCTCCATCCCACTGTCCGTCCCCCTCTCCATCCCACTGTCCGTCCCCCTCTCCATCCCACTGTCCGTCCCCCTCTCCATCCCACTGTCCGTCCCCCTCTCCATCCCACTGTCCGTCCCCCTCTCCATCCCACTGTCCGTCCCCCTCTCCATCCCACTGTCCGTCCCCCTCTCCATCCCACTGTCCGTCCCCCTCTCCATCCCACTGTCCGTCCCCCTCTCCATCCCACTGTCCGTCCCCCTCTCCATCCCACTGTCCGTCCCCCTCTCCATCCCACTGTCCCTCCCCCTCTCCATCCCACTGTCCCTCCCCCTCTCCATCCCACTGTCCCTCCCCCTCTCCATCCCACTGTCCCTCCCCCTCTCCATCCCACTGTCCCTCCCCCTCTCCATCCCACTGTCCCTCCCCCTCTCCATCCCACTGTCCCTCCCCCTCTCCATCCCACTGTCCCTCCCCCTCTCCATCCCACTGTCCCTCCCCCTCTCCATCCCACTGTCCCTCCCCCTCTCCATCCCACTGTCCCTCCCCCTCTCCATCCCACTGTCCCTCCCCCTCTCCATCCCACTGTCCCTCCCCCTCTCCATCCCACTGTCCCTCCCCCTCTCCATCCCACTGTCCCTCCCCCTCTCCATCCCACTGTCCCTCCCCCTCTCCATCCCACTGTCCCTCCCCCTCTCCATCCCACTGTCCCTCCCCCTCTCCATCCCACTGTCCCTCCCCCTCTCCATCCCACTGTCCCTCCCCCTCTCCATCCCACTGTCCCTCCCCCTCTCCATCCCACTGTCCCTCCCCCTCTCCATCCCACTGTCCCTCCCCCTCTCCATCCCACTGTCCCTCCCCCTCTCCATCCCACTGTCCCTCCCCCTCTCCATCCCACTGTCCCTCCCCCTCTCCATCCCACTGTCCCTCCCCCTCTCCATCCCACTGTCCCTCCCCCTCTCCATCCCACTGTCCCTCCCCCTCTCCATCCCACTGTCCCTCCCCCTCTCCATCCCACTGTCCCTCCCCCTCTCCATCCCACCCTCTCCATCCCACTGTCCCTCCCCCTCTCCATCCCACTGTCCCTCCCCCTCTCCATCCCACTGTCCCTCCCCCTCTCCATCCCACTGTCCCCCTCTCCATCCCACTGTCCCCCTCTCCATCCCACTGTCCCCCTCTCCATCCCACTGTCCCCCTCTCCATCCCACTGTCCCCCTCTCCATCCCACTGTCCCCCTCTCCATCCCACTGTCCCCCTCTCCATCCCACTGTCCCCCTCTCCATCCCACTGTCCCCCTCTCCATCCCACTGTCCCCCCCTCCACCCCACTGCCTCCACCTGTGCATCCCGCTAGTGTGGGGTTCTTTGGGGTGCTGTGGTTAGGGTGGTCCACTTTGGGGTGCCTTAGATATGATAGACTGATTTGGAGTGTTGAGATAGAATGAGCCACAAGCTGGTCTAGGTAGGAGGAGGGCGGGACTTTTATCACAGCGCGTCCGAACTATAGTCCGGCCCTCTAACAGTCTGACCGATAGTGAACTGGCCCCCTATTTAAAAAGTTTGAGGACCCCTGCACTGTATATAAAAACAAAAAAGTGCACCATTCAGCTTAATGGCTCTGCCAGAACCCCCCCACTCAATGCATATTCCTATAGGATCTTGGAGCTGCCCATCCCTGATAAACAGCAGGTTGCAGGGTCTGGATCAGTCATCAACCAGAAGGCTTTTCTTGATCCCTGGCTTTTGGGCCCCTTTACACACAGGTGTGCTTTTTGCTGCGCTTTTCCAGGTCAACAAAAGTGTATGAAGACTATTCCACATTAAAGCCTATTTAACTGTTTACACTAGAGGTGTGCTGCGCTTTGAAAAATCGAAGTTACTTACAGGTAACATTTTTTTCCAAGAGTCTCTCAGGACAGCACCTGAGACCTCGGCTCCTCCCTCTTCAGGAAACACCGCCTCCACCAGAGCTTTAAGCCACTCCATCCCTCCAGCCTGTCAGTTTTTCCATGAGAACCTCAGGCCAGTCTAGGGAGACACGGGAATACATCATACCAACCTTCACATTCCTGATGCTCTCATGTCCTAGTGGCAAAATATTATTTGGGTGGGTACTGGTGATGTCCTGAAAGACTCTTGGAAAAGACGTTACCGGTAAGTAACTTCGATTTTCTCTGTTTTCATCTTTCAGGACAGCACCTATGAGAGAATAAGCGAGCACTTACCCTAGGGTGGGACTACTGCTTGCAGGACTTTACGCCCAAAGGCCTGGTCTTTGGCAGACAATAAATCCAGTCTGTAGTGCTTAACGAAAGTCTTAAAACTTGACCACATCTCTGCTCTGCAGATCTGTTCGGGTGTAGCACCAACCCACTCTGCTTGTGACGTTGCCATGGCCCTAGTGGAATGGGCCCTAATACCTTCCGCAACCTCCACCCCTTTAGCTATATAGGCCTGACTAATGGCCAACCTCAGCCATCTGGCTATAGTATGTCTTGAGACTTTGGACCCCTTCCTAGCCCCTGAAAAAGAAACAAAAAAAGGAATCGGATCTCCTAAACCATGGGCGCTCAACCTGTGGCCCTCCAGCTGTTGCAGAACTACAAGTTCCATGAAGCATTGCAAGGCTGACAGGTACAAGCATGGCTCCCAAAGGACAGGGACATGATGGGACTTGTAGTTTCACAACAGTTGGAGGGCCACAGGTTGGGCACTATGGGACTTGTAGTTTCACAACAGTTGGAGGGCCACAGGTTGGGCACTCATGTCTTAAACTGTTCCGTAATTTTCAGGTATTTTAGTACACATCTCCTGACATCTAACCTGTGGAAGATATGCTCCTGTTCCCTCACAGGATTTGAACAAAAAGTGGGCAAACAGATTTCCTGGCTCCTATGAAATTTAGAAGCCACCTTTGGCAAAATAGCCGGAGCGGTTTCAAAAATAATCCAATCTGGAAAAACTTGAAGGAAAGGTGCCCTCCTCGAGAGGACTTCTAGCTCACTAACCCTCCTTGCGGTAGCGATTGCCACCAAAAATACAGACAGTCTTGAGGGTTAAAAATTTTACCATACAAGACTCAATAGGCTCAAAAGGACCCCCTGTAAGTGTCTGCAACACTAGGGAGAGATCCCATACAGGAAAAGGATGGGAGCTGACTGGTCTCTGCCTACCTAAGGCTTTAAAGAACCTGGATATCCAAGGATTCACTGCGAGTTGTTGTTCAAGGAACACACTTAAAGCAGAAACTTGACCTTTAAGACTACTAAGGGCCAGTCCCTTATCTGCCCCACTTTGTAGGAACTCCAGCACTGCTACTGGGCTGCGAACGTTAAAGGAGCTCTCTGCGCACCAAGAATTGAATTTCTTCCAGACCTTCAAATAGATCTTGCGCGTCTCTTTCCTACAATTTAGAAGAGTCGCTACCAAACTTTCGGAGAACCCCTTACTTCTCAGCATTTCCTCCTCAGTAGCCAGGCTGCCAGATTCCACCTCTCCACCTGAGGGCAGCAGATTGGGCCTTGATAGAGGAGGTCTTCCCTGACCGGTAAAATCCAAGGCGGTTCCACCGCCAATTCCTTTAGGTCAGAAAACCATGGCCTCCTGGGCCAGTGTGGAGCCATCAAGATCAGGGTCGTGTCCACTGACTGGAATTTCCTCAGGACTGCAGGCAACAGTACAGGAGGGGGGAAGGAATAGCACTTGGAAAAATGCCAGCCCCGAGAAAGTGCGTCCACCCCTATTGCCCCATCCCACCGGTTCAGAGAGAAAAAGAGGGGAGTTTTTGCGTTCTCCCTTGAAGCGAAAAGGTCCACACATGGAACCCCCCACTTCTGGATAATCATCCTGTAGATGACTTGACCTCAGGACCCAGTCGCTCTCCCTCAGCTGCCTCCGGCTGAGGAAGTCTGCCATCTGGTTTAACTCCCCTTTTAGGTATACTACAGATAGTGAGAGCACCGTGACCTCGGCCCAGTTGAATATTGTTTCCGTCAGAGCCCAAAGGCAACTGCTTTTGGGGCCCCCCTGTCGGTTGATGTAAGCAACTGCTGAGGAATTGCCTGAGCTGACCTGGACATGATGTCCCTGGAGCTCCTTTTGGAAGGCTCCGAGAGCCAGAGAAATGGCTTTCAGTTCTCTCCAGTTCGAGAATCTCCCCGCATCCTCGACTTTCCAGGATCCCTGCGCCAGACTCACCCCCAGGTGTGCTCCCCAACCCGTGCCGCTTGCGTCTGTTGTGACGATCCTGGACACTGGCAGTACCCATTCCAGACCCTGGGATAGATTTGCTGCCTTTCTCACCACCACAAGGACCTCTTCACCCTTACTGGAATGAGAACCATTGAGTCCAAGGCCCTTTGGGTGTGATCCCAGACTTCCAGAATGAACAACTGCAAAAGGGGAAGGGCAATCCCGCCCACCTTACGGCTGGGAGGGCAGCCGTCAGTAATCCCAAAGCTGACAGGGCCTTTCTTATGGAGATTTGTTGATTGCTTTGTAGAACTGCCAAGGCTTTGTCTACTTTCACAAAGAAAAACTCTCCGCTGGGTTGAGTCCAGA
>JBBDGP010002165.1:527500-530000 GCA_037952835.1 Lithobates septentrionalis | reverse complement strand
TGTGTGTGTGTGTGTGTGTGTCAGGTAGACCAGTGTGTCAGGTAGACCAGTGTGTGTGTGTCAGGTAGGCCAGTGTGTGTGTGTGTGTGTGTGTGTGTGTGTGTGTGTGTGTGTGTGTCAGGTAGACCAGTGTGTGTGTGTGTGTGTGTGTGTGTGTGTGTGTGTGTTTGTCAGGTAGACCAGTGTGTGTGTGTGTCAGGTAGACCAGTGTGTGTGTGTCAGGTAGACCAGTGTGTGTGTGTCAGGTAGACCAGTGTGTGTGTGTGTGTCAGGTAGACCAGTGTGTGTGTGTGTGTGTGTGTGTGTGTGTGTGTGTGTGTGTGTGAGGTAGACCAGTGTGTGTGTGTGTGTGTGTGTGTGTGTGTGTCAGGTAGACCAGTGTGTGTGTGTGTGTGTGTGTGTGTGTGTGTGTGTGTCAGGTAGACCAGTGTGTGTGTGTGTGTGTGTGTGTGTGTGTGTGTGTGTGTGTGTGTCAGGTAGACCAGTGTGTGTGTGTGTGTGTCAGGTAGACCAGTGTGTGTGTGTGTGTGTGTGTGTGTGTGTGTGTGTGTGTGTGTCAGGTAGACCAGTGTGTGTGTGTGTGTGTGTGTGTGTGTGTGTGTGTGTGTGTGTGTGTCAGGTAGACCAATGTGTGTGTGTGTGTGTGTGTGTGTGTGTGTGTGTGTGTGTTTGTCAGGTAGACCAGTGTGTGTGTGTGTGTGTGTGTGTGTGTGTGTGTGTGTGTGTGTGTGTGTGTGTGTGTGTGTCAGGTAGACCAGTGTGTGTGTGTGTGTGTGTGTGTGTCAGGTAGACCAGTGTGTGTGTGTGTGTCAGGCAGACCAGTGTGTGTGTGTGTGTGTCAGGTAGACCAGTGTGTGTGTGTGTGTCAGGTAGACCAGTGTGTGTGTGTGTGTGTGTGTGTGTGTCAGGTAGACCAGTGTGTGTGTGTGTGTCAGGTAGACCAGTGTGTGTGTGTGTGTGTGTGTGTGTGTGTGTGTGTGTGTGTGTGTGTGTCAGGTAGACCAGTGTGTGTGTGTGTGTGTGTCAGGTAGACCAGTGTGTGTGTGTGTCTGTGTGTGTGTGTGTGTGTGTGTGTGTGTGTGTGTGTGTGTGTGTGTGTGTGTCAGGTAGACTAGTGTGTGTGTGTGTGTGTGTGTGTGTGTGTGTGTCAGGTAGACCAGTGTGTGTGGGTGGGTGTCAGGTAGACCAGTGTGTGTGTGTGTGTGTGTGTGTGTGTGTGTGTGTGTGTGTGTGTGTTAGACCAGTGTGTGTGTGTGTGTGTGTGTGTGTGTGTGTGTGTGTGTGTGTGTGTGTGTGTGTCAGGTAGACCAGTGTGTGTGTGTGTGTGTGTGTGTGTGTGTGTGTGTGTGTGTGTGTGTGTGTGTGTCAGGTAGACCAGTGTGTGTGTGTGTGTGTCAGGTAGACCAGTGTGTGTGTGTCAGGTAGACCAGTGTGTGTGTGTGTGTGTGTGTGTGTGTGTGTGTGTGTGTGTGTGTGTGTGTGTGTGTGTCAGGTAGACCAGTGTGTGTGTGTGTGTGTGTGTGTGTGTGTGTGTGTGTGTGTGTGTCAGGTAGACCAGTGTGTCAGGTAGACCAGTGTGTGTGTGTCAGGTAGGCCAGTGTGTGTGTGTGTGTGTGTGTGTGTGTGTGTGTGTGTGTGTGTGTGTGTGTCAGGTAGACCAGTGTGTGTGTGTGTGTCAGGTAGACCAGTGTGTGTGTGTGTGTGTGTGTGTGTGTGTGTGTGTGTGTGTGTGTCAGGTAGACCAGTGTGTGTGTGTGTGTGTGTCAGGTAGACCAGTGTGTGTGTGTGTCTGTGTGTGTGTGTGTGTGTGTGTGTGTGTGTGTGTGTGTCAGGTAGACCAGTGTGTGTGTGTGTGTGTGTGTGTCAGGTAGACCAGTGTGTGTGTGTGTGTGTGTGTGTGTGTGTGTGTGTGTGTGTGTGTGTGTGTGTGTCAGGTAGACCAGTGTGTCAGGTAGACCAGTGTGTGTGTGTCAGGTAGGCCAGGTGTGTGTGTGTGTGTGTGTGTGTGTGTGTGTGTGTGTGTGTGTGTGTGTGTCAGGTAGACTAGTGTGTGTGTGTGTGTGTGTGTGTGTGTGTGTGTGTGTCAGGTAGACCAGTGTGTGTGGGTGGGTGTCAGGTAGACCAGTGTGTGTGTGTGTGTGTGTGTGTGTGTGTGTGTGTGTGTGTGTGTGTGTGTCAGGTAGACCAGTGTGTATGTGTGTGTCAGGTAGACCAGTGTGTGTGTGTGTGTGTGTGTGTGTGTGTGTGTGTGTGTCAGGTAGACCAGTGTGTGTGTGTGTGTGTGTGTTTGTCAGGTAGACCAGTGTGTGTGTGTGTGTGTGTGTGTCAGGTAGACCAGGTGTGTGTGTGTGTGTGGTGTGTGTGTGTGTGTGTGTGTGTGTGTGTGTGTCAGGTAGACCAGTGTGTCAGGTAGACCAGTGTGTGTGTGTCAGGTAGGCCAGTGTGTGTGTGTGTGTGTGTGTGTGTGTGTGTGTGTGTGTGTGTGTGTCAGGTAGACCAG
>JBBDGP010002165.1:340000-517500 GCA_037952835.1 Lithobates septentrionalis | reverse complement strand
GGTAATAAGTACAGGAGAGGAGTGCGGAATGTATGGCGGTGGGTAATATGTACAGGAGAGGAGTGCGGAATGTATGGCGGTGGGTAATATGTACAGGAGAGGAGTGCGGAATGTATGGCGGTGGGTAATATGTACAGGAGAGGAGTGCGGAATGTATGGCGGTGGGTAATATGTACAGGAGAGGAGTGCGGAATGTATGGCGGTGGGTAATATGTACAGGAGAGGAGTATGGAGTGTATGGCGGGGGGTAATATGTACAGGAGAGGAGTGCGGAATGTATGGCGGTGGGTAATATGTACAGGAGAGGATTGCGGAATGTATGGCGGTGGGTAATATGTACAGGAGAGGAGTATGGAGTGTATGGCGGGGGGTAATATGTACAGGAGAGGAGTGCGGAGTGTATGGCGGGGGTAATATGTACAGGAGAGGAGTGCGGAGTGTATGGCGGGGGGTAATATGTACAGGAGAGGAGTGCGGAATGTATGGCGGTGGGTAATATGTACAGGAGAGGAGTGCGGAATGTATGGCGGTGGGTAATATGTACAGGAGAGGAGTATGGAGTGTATGGCGGGGGGTAATATGTACAGGAGAGGAGTGCGGAGTGTATGGCGGGGGGTAATATGTACAGGAGAGGAGTGCGGAGTGTATGGCGGGGGTAATATGTACAGGAGAGGAGTGCGGAATGTATGGCGGTGGGTAATATGTACAGGAGAGGAGTGCGGAATGTATGGCGGTGGGTAATATGTACAGGAGAGGAGTGCGGAATGTATGGCGGTGGGTAATATGTACAGGAGAGGAGTATGGAGTGTATGGCGGGGGGTAATATGTACAGGAGAGGAGTGCGGAATGTATGGCGGTGGGTAATATGTACAGGAGAGGAGTGCGGAATGTATGGCGGTGGGTAATATGTACAGGAGAGGAGTATGGAGTGTATGGCGGGGGGTAATATGTACAGGAGAGGAGTGCGGAGTGTATGGCGGGGGGTAATATGTACAGGAGAGGAGTGCGGAGTGTATGGCGGGGGGTAATATGTACAGGAGAGGAGTGCGGAATGTATGGCGGTGGGTAATATGTACAGGAGAGGAGTGCGGAATGTATGGCGGTGGGTAATATGTACAGGAGAGGAGTGCGGAATGTATAATGGTGGGTAGTATGTACAGGAGAGGAGTATGGAGTGTATGGCGGGGGGTAGTTAGCGGAGAGAGGAGGAAGAGGAGTGCAATATCACCTCCTGATAGTCTGTCAGCCACTGCTAATCCACTTTGGTGGTGGAGCACTCCGAAGGATGTAAGGGGGCACTCCGAAGGATGTAAGGGGGAACTCCGAAGGATGTAAGGGGGAACTCCGAAGGATGTAAGGGGGAACTCCGAAGGATGTAAGGGGGCACTCCGAAGGATGTAAGGGGGCACTCCGAAGGATGTAAGGGGGCACCCTGGAGGTTGTAAGGGGGGATGTAATGGGGCACTCTGGCAGTACTAACTTAGTCAGAGCCCCCTTACATCCTCCGGGGTGCCCCCTTAGTGCCTCCTTACATCCTCCTCCAGAATTTCCCTGAATCTCTAGCAAAGTTCCCAGGATTCCAGACGGTACAATTCTCCCCTCAATAGCAGCCAGTTTGTCTTTGAAGATGGGGAAGGGTGCAAGTTGTCAAAAAAGAATACTTGCGGTGATTTTGGGGGATAAGAGCATGCTGTATGTGCTAGGGGGCACACTTTGGGAGGGGAGAGAAATTGTGCTGGAAGGGGGGTTATATAAAAAATCTGACCCCCCCAGCACAATATATCTCCCCTCCTAAAGTGCCCCCCAGCACATACAGCATGCTCTCATCGCCCAAAATCACTGCAAGTATTATTTTTTGACAACTTGCCCCCTGTCTCTGTGTCTCCTTCTCCTGCAAGTGCCAAGTATTAATATTGTGTACTAACCTCAGATCAGCACATCCCGTCCTGTTGAGTCCTGTGTCCATTCTCCTCCCCCTCCTTCTCCTGTCCGTGACATCCGAGCCGAGGAAAAGGGGGAGGGGACTTCAGTCGGTGTGTTAGTGAGAGGAGGGCAGGAGGGGGGAGGAAGAGAGAGATGCCGTACACACTGTAATCGCAGGCAGCCTGTGGGAACAGAAACACCCCACACAAGCTCCAGGCCAGTCACTGGTGCCAAGTGCGGAGCTGAAAGAACCAGCAGTGACTCCCAGCAGCACTAGCGCGGAGGAGGAAGTGAAATCTTCCTCCGCTTTCAACGCTGGGCAGTGACGTCACTGGTTGCCTGATGCCAGGCGGCTATAGCAACCAGTGATCAGGAGGAGGTGGAAGCGGAGCCAGAGCCAGCGCTATGGCGGCTCGGTCCACCCCTGTTCCCAGATTGTCAATTTCATTCCGGGACACTGTATTGTCCCGGAATGAAGCTGCCCGGGACCGGGGACAAAGATGTCAATTACGGGATAATCCCGGGCAATCCGGGACACGTGGGCACCCTAGTCAGGTAGACCAGTGTGTGTGTGTGTGTCAGGTAGACCAGTGTGTGTGTGTGCGTGTGTCAGGTAGACCAGTGTGTGTGTGTGTGTGTGTGTGTGTGTGTGTGTGTGTGTCAGGTAGACCAGTGTGTGTGTCAGGTAGACCTGTGTGTGTGTGTGTGTGTGTGTGTCAGGTAGACCAGTGTGTGTGTGTGTGTGTGTTTGTGTGTGTGTCAGGTAGACCAGTGTGTGTGTGTGTTCATATGTGAGAAATCTTTTAGAGCCATGGGTTGTTATGCTATGACTCGAGTGTCTACAGTTAATTCGATGGGTATCGATGACGATCTTAAAGTTCTTTTAAAATTCTTTGAAGGAGCATCTCCATCAAGAATCTGTATGATATAGATTATCTGCACTGCAACAGATTAATTATCCTAGCAGATGGTATATTTTTTTGGGAGAAAGTACCAAAAAGCAATGCCCAACAGGTGATCAAATTAGAAATACAATTTTACTGAGTTTTACCTGAGGAAAACCCTCGCAAAAAAGGAGCAAAAGAGAGATAAATTTATTCAGGGGAGGCAGCGTGGCCTGTAACTGGAAGATCCATTTCTGCTCCTTCTGGAGCAGAACCTTATTCCAGTCGCCTCCTCTGTCTGGTATATGCATTCTGTAAAGTTCTGTAAACGTTACTTTGGGTACTGTGTAGCCATGTTCAAGAACAGTATGTCTCTCAACAGGGAGATATCGATTGCCAACTTGCATGCTATATGTGTGTTTAGATATACGTCGGCAAAACTCTTGCTTGGTCTTGCCTATGTAATAGGCACCGCACTCGCACTCCATGAGGTATACCACACCGCGGGTCTGGCAGTTCACGAAGTGCGAGGGCTTGAAAATTTCTCCATTAGGAAGGCAAAACGTCTTTTCTTTCCTTATCAGTGGGCAATGCGAACAATGCCCACATGGGAAAGAACCAACAGTGAAGCAATGTTTTAATCTTTTTTGTTCATTTCTGAACTCTCTTTATACAAGCCTATCTTTAACTGAGGTAGCTCGTTTGTAGGTTATCGATGCCTGCATGGGAACAAATGATTTTAATCTTGGATCGTCGGTTGGGATGGTCCAATGTCTCTGCACAATGTTTTTAATGGCCACATGTTGACGTGAGAAATGCATGATGAGATCAGAATCAGGATGTCTGTGTGGTTTTTGTTTAAATAATAGATTTGATCGAGATTGTATCACAGTTTTGTTGTATGCTTTCCTTAGACACGATCGACTATAGCCCCGTGCTAAGAGACGGTTTTGAAGTTTTCCGGCATCTTCCCTAAAGAGGGTGGCATTCGAGCAATTGCGACGGAGTCGCAAATATTGCCCATATGGGATGGAATTCTTAAGTGGTGCTGGGTGGAAACTGTCGGCGTGAATCATTGTGTTCCCAGCAGTGCTTGATAGCTTGTTTTCAGGAGTAGTTTTGACCAAAACATCTTGGAATGTGACACTGTCATGGTTGTAGGTCATTGTGAATTTCAGGTTACGGTCATTCAAATTGATCAAATTAAAGAATTCTATGAGCTTGGCCTCTGGTCCCTCCCATATGACGAAGACGTCGTCGATACACCGCAGCCACTTAGTGATGTGGCTGGTGTATTCGACAAGGACTTGGCCCACAGAAGGGACTGCTCCCACTCCCCCAGGTACAGATTGGCGTAGGATGGGGCACAACATGTCCCCATAGCTACGCCCTGCACCTGGAGGTAGTGGGAGTCATTTAAGCTTAAATAGTTATGATGTAGTATATACTTCAGACCATTCAAAATAAATGTAATAAGTGCTTGATAATAACGTGAGCTTTGTTGGAGGACCTTCTGTACAGCAGGCAGACCCAAAGCATGGGGGATGCTGCTGTAAAGAGCCTCAACATCAATGGTTAGGAGGATTGAATGATCCGATAGAGTAAGGTCTTCGATCATCTGCAAAAATTGTATTGTGTCTCTGTCACAGACATAGCCAGAACAGAGGCTGTTGGAGAGGACTGTATGCAAGCCTGTTGCCCACCGATTATGGGCCCTAGCATTTGAGGCGAATGAGAAGTCCAGTCTGAACTGTATTAATCGGACTCAGTCATGTATATATTGTATGGGGACTCCTTACTGTAGATTTGTGTCCCTGAAGAGGGAGGGGGGATTCCTCCAGCAGCCCCCTGCTGATAAGACTGATTCATTCTGCTGGGACACATCCTGTGAGGAGATGCTGGTGTTATCAACATGTGTTTATGTTAATTGAGAGAGCTGATCACATTAGCCACCAGCCCTGGCTAATAGACGAATGGTCTAGGCTGAGGAGGGGGGAGATTGTTGTTTGTATTGTTAATTGTATTAATGTGTGAAGCTCGGTGCCCACAAGACTGTCATCTGGTCTGGGTACATTTTGTAGTAAATTAGGTCATGTTAATTAGGTTAGCTTTGAGTCATCCCTGCTGTATAAAGGTCTGTGAGATCTCAAAATAAAGGTAGTTCTGATGTACTCCAAGACTGGTGTTGTCTAGTTCTTGGGGTTCCTATAGCCAGATCCATTGGACTCGTGTTCCAGAACTTAGGAAGCGGTATATGACGGAAGCACTCAAGCGGAGTGTGGGACGTTCCGTGACATTGGTGGCAGCGGTGGGATAGCTTCCTGAAGTCTGAAGTCTGGGACATCCAAACCTCCAACTGGATCCAAGATCAGCATAGCAGACTTCAGTCACCCCAGCGGAGATATGGACCTGGCATCAGAATTCCCGGGGCTGCTGCGGATCATCCTTTCAACGTACACCAGGACTGTGTCTGAGGATGAATACCTGGAGCTCAGGCAGCTGATTCGGGTGGAGCTCTGGATTGCAGCCCTCCGTCTCGCTGGTATAAAACAGGGCAAGTGCTTTCCAACCCAAGAGCAACGGGCCAGTGACCAACGGGCATTGCGGATGGCATTCCTGGGAGAGCAGCCCCAGGAGCAATGGATGACTGAGTTGGACAGGTTGGTCCAGCAGGAGATAGAGCTGGACAATCGTTATCGGGCTCTGCAATGGCACGCAGAGGAGGGATATTTAGGGGAGACAACAGAATGCTCTCCGGAGGGATATGACTTTGGCGGCCCTGGATTGCTGTGGGAGAACCTTACAGATCTTTTTATGTTTGGCGATGAGAGTCTATGCTCGGTCTTGCAGGGGTCTCAGAGCTCAAACCTGATCTGGACCATTTGCTAAGGAAGGAACAGCATCTGGAAAGGGCATACAGGAAACTGCTAGAACAAGTTCAGCAGCATGCCAGAGAATCGGCAGTGGAAAATCCGGAGATTGCCGTCCCCAAACCTGAAGTGCTGACAACAGGGCAGAGCTCTGCTAACCTCTGTCCAGAAATGATAACATCTTCTGGGTTCCATGGACAGGAGATGGTGAACCTCTATTCCCAGACATCAGTTGCAGAGACATGGGATTTGATAGACTTTTCTGCTGAGGAAGAACAACCTGATGAGCCTCCAGCAGAAGAGCTGCTATCAGGGCCAAAGTTCACTGTGTTCTGCCCAGCACCAACAGTGGCTTTGGCCTTCCTGAGAGAAGAGGTAGTCGGCCTTCCTCCCACAACACTGACAGGGACATGTGATTTTCTGCCAGCAGCATCTATGGAGTTAAAACAAACTTCTCCAGCTGAAGATCTGGTAACTGAACAGAGGGTCCAAGACCTCTGTCCCACACTTTTACCACTTCCAGAGACTGGGGATTTAATAGACATTTCTGTAGAGGAGGAACCACCTAGCAAACCCCCAGCAGAAGTGCTGGCAACCGGACAGAGGGTCCAAGACCTCTGCCCCACACCTGCAGCAATTGTGGAGGCTCAGGGTGAGAAGATGGCAATCACTTCCCAGCAGCAGATACAGGGGGAGAAGGGAGAGGAGGTGTGTGTTGTCCCTCCCCAACAGTTGGCCAGGGTGGAGGAAGTGGGCTTTCCTCCCCAGCAAAGATCCGTGTACCTGGGAGACAGTACCATCGATATGTCGTCCCAGCAGCCAGATGAGGGAATAGAAAAGGAAGCAGCCGGCTCACCTCCCCAATGGCAGCTACACAGTTTGGGAGGGGAGGAAGCCAGCTGCCTGCCCCAACAGTTAGCCGGAACAGATGGTGTGGGGTTTCCAGCAGAAGGGCTGGCAACAGGGCCGAGGACTGCTGGACTCTGCCCTCAACTAACAGAGGATGGATTTCCTGTGAAGGTGGATGGGACTTCAGTCTCCACCTGTATACCCCAGGGATGCTGGGCAGTGGGCCCAGATCCCCAACAGCATGACAGAGTGAGCCCAGTCACCCTGTCTTCTCTCCAGCGGCAGAAAGGATTCCAGGGAGAAGGGCCAGTCCGGGCCTCTCCCCAGCGGCAGATATGTTCTTTGAGAGAGGCAGAGGATGGCTGGGTGAGTAATACACTGTTTGGGATAATTTGTTTGGGGTACTGTGTGGGTACAGGCAGTAGAGGACTGGAACTATGGACTAACTTCGGAGTCAACCCGTCTGGGGTCTCCTCCTGTGTTAGTCTCCTGCCGAAAGGGGAGAAATGTCACAGACATAGCCAGAACAGAGGCTGTTGGAGAGGACTGTATGCAAGCCTGTTGCCCACCGATTATGGGCCCTAGCATTTGAGGTGAATGAGAAGTCCAGTCTGAACTGTATTAATCGGACTCAGTCATGTATATATTGTATGGGGACTCCTTACTGTAGATTTGTGTCCCTGAAGAGGGAGGGGGGATTCCTCCAGCAGCCCCCTGCTGATAAGACTGATTCATTCTGCTGGGACACATCCTGTGAGGAGATGCTGGTGTTATCAACATGTGTTTATGTTAATTGAGAGAGCTGATCACATTAGCCACCAGCCCTGGCTAATAGACGAATGGTCTAGGCTGAGGAGGGGGGAGATTGTTGTTTGTATTGTTAATTGTATTAATGTGTGAAGCTCGGTGCCCACAAGACTGTCATCTGGTCTGGGTACATTTTGTAGTAAATTAGGTCATGTTAATTAGGTTAGCTTTGAGTCATCCCTGCTGTATAAAGGTCTGTGAGATCTCAAAATAAAGGTAGTTCTGATGTACTCCAAGACTGGTGTTGTCTAGTTCTTGGGGTTCCTATAGCCAGATCCATTGGACTCGTGTTCCAGAACTTAGGAAGCGGTATATGACGGAAGCACTCAAGCGGAGTGTGGGACGTTCCGTGACAGTCTCTGACAAAGGATGGCAACGAAAGGACATAGGGCTGAAGGTATGCATCAATAACTCGGCTAAGATTTTCAGATATCGCCACATTGCCGGAAACAATGGGACGGCCGGACGAGTTTACAGAGTTCTTATGAATTTTTGGTAGGCTATAAAATGTAGCCACTTTAGGGTGTCTGGTTCTAACAAAATCGTGTAGGTCCTTGGTAATGAGGCCATTATTGAAGGCTCGATCTGCCAAATTGTAAAAAGTGTTATTGTATTGACTAATACTTAGAATGGAAATATGTTTATACCAATCTTTGTTATTTAGAATGTCTAGACACATCGTTATGTAATCCAAATTGTCCATAATAACCACGTTGCCACCCTTGTCAGAGGGTTTCACTACGATTTTAGCATTTTTGCATAGAGAATTAAGGGCTTCATTCTCCTCAAAGGTTAAATTATGAGGGTTGCACTTAGTGCGTGGTAATTTGCATATATTGTGCATGGTCAATTTAAGAAAAATAGCTACATTAGAATTGGTATTCGAAGGGAGAAATTTAGTGGAGGCCTTTTTAAACCTGGTAATAGGATTTGGTGTTGACTTCTCAACATCATTTAACAAGATGTCTAAGTCAATTTGATCTATCAGATCAACTGTGTTATTTTCCTGATACAGGAGGGTTAAGTCTTGTAGAGCTTTAAAATCCCTCATACTGTACGTAGACCAATCAACAGTGTCATCGTCCAAGTTGTTTTACGCGTGTAGGCACTTAAGAAGTAGCCTGCGGGCGAAAAGTTGTAAATCTGTAATAGCTTCAAAAACATCAAAATTTTGTTCGGGACAAAAAGTTAGTCCTCGAGACAAAACCTGAGTTTCTGCTAAGGATAGTTCATAAGATGATAAATTGATCACACTTGAATCTGTATGACAAATGGGTCCAAGCCTTTGCCTCCTCTGTTTAAGGGGAACAGAGTCCCTGTGCGGGGTTTAAAGGTTTTTGTAGGGTTGGTTTTAGTCGACCCAAGGATGAGTGGTGTTCGTGTTTTTCGAAATATCTGATAGCGAGGAATCTGATTCGCTAAGGCCGGGGGTAGATGTATGATCCTTATCTACACGTGGATCAGTATACCGGCCACTTTGAGTGGAGCGTGCATACTCAGTATCAGTATCCACTGTGAGTTTCTTGTTATCCTGTTCAACTGATCCCCTACTAGCCCGATTCCTCTTTTGTTTTCCACGACTCAACCTCATTGGGGGGATGTTGACCCCATTCACCAAGAGGGGTGGTCTTGGATTTAGATGTTTTCGATTTGTTAATTTGTTGTTCCCTAGATTAATGTTTTTTCTTAGATTGTGTTGAGTAAGTGTTCTATTAATAGGCCCGCCCTTCCGAGAAGGCCGATTTATCCCTCCAAAACTTGATTTGGAGAGACAGGCCGTCTTTCAGAATGGCCTGCAGTTCCAAAAACAGAGCATGATGGGCATATGGAGTCAATGCCAATTCTAAATTTGCAATTACTGTGTACAAAAGGGCAATCTGTTTGTTGTATGCTCTAGAGAGAATAGCCATCATCTCCAGAGAGCACAATTTAAGATTAGTTTCCCACACGTTTTACACTCATCACTTATTAGATCTGCATTGGGAAATAATGGACGCAAAGTCCGAATGGGCTGATTTGCTCACTAATGTATCTGTCAATCGATTTTGTGTGCCAAAATAGGGCAGACTTCTTTTCTAGTACCTTAGTGAGTTTATGGAATAGGGAGGAAATTAACAATTCAATTTGATCTCCCTGTTCAAAGGTAGTTTCATACTCATGCATCAGGGTAGCCCAATCATCACCTACAAACTTGCTCATCATGTGTATGATATAGAAACAAATAAAAACAAAAAATAATAGACTCTAAAACATAGCCAAAAACAGCTCACAGCTCATATCTTGACTCAAAGTGTCAGGGGGGAAGGGGTTTTTAACCACTCAATATGTACTATAAGAAAGGAAAACACTTACATGAGAAAAGAAAAATGCTGCACACCCGAGTAACTGCACACCCTGGTAACTATACAATATGATGTTTGCTATTATTTCTATATTTATATCTATGAATTCCAATATATGAAAACACTTTTTTACAGCTAACAAATCCTCTGAAGAAGACCCAGTGGGGTCGAAACACGTCAGTATTCGTGTACTATCAACATTTTTGCATTTTAATGTTGTGTACTATAGTGTTTAGCTTCATTTGTGTTGTTTTTATACCTCCTGTACCACAGCTCATATTTTAACTGTCATTGTTATTGATGTCATTAATAAAAATCTAGTAATTGTAAATCCCATGTAGTATTTTTCTACCATATCCGCGGCCCAGAAAACCCCATATGGGGGACACTCCCTTTTTCGATATTACTCGGGGTGTGCAGCATTTTTCTTTTCTCATGCAAGTGTTTTCCTTTCTTATAGCGAAATTAGGCTGTGACCCTCCATGAAGCGGGACAGGCCAATACCCCCATCAGTTATCCAGAGACCAAAAAGGACAATTGCTCCCTAGGAAGAGACCACAGAAAGCCACCAACAAGCATTATTTAGCCTGTCCCAAACTTTGAGGACATGTGCAGTTAGTGGGGATACCCAATCTGATAAAACCCTATCGCTCAAAGGGACCCACGGTGCATAAGATAGATTACGGCCTGCCATAGTCTTCTCAAGGGGTACCCATAATTTAGAGGAGGTGTGAAATCTCCAGCTAAGAATGCGCTGCAGAGCAATAGCTCTATAATATTGTAAAATATTGGGGATGACAAGGCCTCCCAGTCGTTTGGGTCATTGCAACAAAGCCATGACCAGACGTGACACCATCTGCAGGAGGAAAGGTATGCAGGGCAATACGGTCATCTTAATAATGTTTGTGCGGCAAATCCATGTGAAAGTTGCTCTATCCCAGGATTGTAGATCCTGACGGATCTTCCAAAGTAGAGGAGCATAATTGTGTGTGTAAGGGGAATCTATACAGTCGGTAAGTTGAATGCCCAGATATTTTATGGAGGTGGAAGCCCAAGAAAATGTGAAAGCTCTCTTCAAGGTAGTAGCAAGAGCTGGGGGACATCAATCGGTAGAATTTCAGATTTTGCATTATTTATCAGAAAATTGGACACTTGGCCGTAAGCGGTTAGCTCCTCCATCAGGTTAGGCAAAAAGACGAGGGGGTCCATGACATGGAAAAGTGGTTGTCATCTGCATAAGCTGATAATTTATGTTCCACTGAACCGACCGAGACTCCTTTGATACTCTGATTAGCTCGGATTCTCCAGAGCAGTGGTTCTAACACCAGAGTGAACAATAGGGGTGAAAGCAGGCACCCCTGTCTTGTGCCATTCCAAATGGGAAACTCTGTGGAGAGGACACCATTCATCTTGACCTGGGCAGTAGGGGATGTGTAGAGCACCAAGATCCAGCTTAACATAGAGGGATCCAGGGAGTGGTGTATTTAGGTTTTGTGCTGCCCTAGGTCTGACTAAACTCATGCACTCCCCTATCATCTGTAAACCACACCCCTTCCTCTTTAGGCTCATTTGACACCTTTCAGGAGGGAGGGGGAACGGGTACCTGTTTTTGATAGGTAATGTGGAGGGGAGGTAATGTATGACTGCATGCAGGGGGGAGGGAGGTAATGTATGACTGCATGGAGGGGGAGTGTATATGAGAGCTTCAAATATATATATGTGTATGTGGGGGGCAGTGTATGGGGGAACACTGACTACTTGGAGAGCATTCTATGTATGGGGGAGGATGGATGTCCATTTACCCGATCAGAGGGGTATCCTGAGAGCCTTGTACTGCCTGCAGTGAGATGAGCTGTCTCTGGATCTCCTCAGAAGATTTATTTTAGCTTTTCTGAATTCAAAGGCCACACCCAGCGCTGGGATCCTCCTCGATTCTGGGCCATCCTGGCCCTCCCATGGATAATTAGGGAGTTGATGATAATGATATCCTCCACCTCCTCCTCAATATCCTCTGCCTCCTCCTTGATAGACCCTGCCTCCTCCTCGATAGACCCCGCCCCGGACCGGGGAGACGATGCTGTGTAGAAAGCCGCATAAGGCTCCTCCTCCGCCAGTCAGATTGCGTCCCTCCACCCCCCTCCTTGGCCAAGCATGTCATACTGACCACAAGTGCCCCTCTATGGCAAGCCGGCCGCTGTATTTGTGCGGGAGGCGGCCACTGGAGTCGGGTCTGGGGGGGCTGTTTGCGTGTGGGGGGGGGGGCGGCTTTTTGCCGCCCCCTGCAAAGTGCCGCCCTAGGCCTGGGCCTTGTCGGCCTAGGCCAAGAAACAGCACTGGACCCAGGCCCAACCACACAAGGACAGCCATGAGAAGGTCCCAAACCACCCGATCAAAAGATTTCTCATCGTCAGTTGAAAGGATCAGGTATGGGGATGGACAACCATGCACTCAGGCCCAATGGACAAGCTGGAGAGCCCTAATAGAGTTTTCCCTAGCCTCTTAGCATACAATAAAGCCTGTCTGGTCAGGGTGAACTATCGAGGGGAGAAGATATTTCAGTCGATTGGAGAGGATTTTTGCAAAGATATTCATGTCTACGTTTAGTAGAGATATTGGCCTATAATTTTGGGGAGGGAATGATCCTTCCCCTCCTTTGGAAGAACCGTGATGTGAGCCAATGAGGCCCCTTGAGGAAAAAAACTCTTGGAAGCCAGAGAATTAAAAAACGTGCACGGAATTAATCTTTTGTGGCTCTCACTACAGTAGCTGAAAGCCAGAATTTCCTCCTCCCTCCTGCCAGCATTCAGCTGCAGCAGCATGAGCCATGGAAGATCAATTCCAGCTATTTCCCCCACTCCCCTACCTACCACACTGATCACTATTGGATTTCCCCCCCACTGCCTGCCCCCCCCCCCCCCCCCGCAGTGCTACCGGCTTCCCTCCTGTCCTCTCCCACCACCAGCAGCTGCAGGCACACAGGATGGTGAGCGGGGAAAGGGCTGGTAAATATGTAATTTACCTCCTCTGCAAGAACACAGTGAGTGATCGGTACCGAGGTCCACTTCACCACTTGCATCACAGATCCAGCTGAGCTGCAGCGCTGAGGAATGTGCGGCTGCACACCATCCCTTGAGCACAGTATCTTCTGGGCCTGATATCACCCAGACTGGTGAGCATGGAAGCCCACCCTCTTTACACCCAAAGACACTGTTAGAAAAGTTTTAAATGTTTATTGTGTGACTATTAGAAAAACTATTAGAAAAACAATAACCCTGAGACTTTTCTTAAGATGACTTCTGAGCACATTGTTGTATTAACTTGCTATATCGTTTGCTTTAACTAACTCCATAGTAAGTTGTAGGATGATTAGGCTTAACCATATATGGTAGAACGAGAATGTACAGGAAACACTAATTAGCGAAATAAAGTACCATTTTGTACCATGCACGCTATCTGTGTTTCCTCAGCCAATAGAAGCATTATAGCTATATTATTGTAGGTATTAGGAGGGGGGATGTACATCTCTTTGTATGATTCTTACTGCATCTTTTGGCTTGTAAGCATCATCCATTTGTGTGACACATCTGAAATAAATTGTCAGCTTTTCAATACATCTGGAGTTCGACTGATCACAAGAGGAGAGTAATCCTAACAGACACTACATGCAGACACCTTTACTTTGCCTTTCTCATTAAAGTCCTATAAGGAGACACTTACAATCACAATACCACTAAGGCCCCTCCCTTTACTTGAGCTAGCTGAAGATACAAAACACCTGCATCAAGAATATTCTTTTGTCCCCATAGGCCTTGATCAGGTTATTGCTGGCTGCCCTTTATACTACTAAGGACTATGTCTATAATTTTTTTATTCATTTGTGTCAAGAGTTTAAACAATAGCCTCATATTTGCTTGAACCACTGACTGTTGATACTGTTAATTATCAAAACTTAAAGTGGATGTAAACCCTCACATATACCCAGTGAAGTGAACAGCGTCAGATGATACACAGAGACTAAACTAATCTCCCGAAACAGATCTCCCTAAATAAGTTTTACATGTATATCTTCTGTCTTCACCTTTAAATACTGTTTAGAAAGTGCACGTCCTGTTAGAATTTTCTCTTCCTGATTCCCCTGTAGGAGTGGATTTTTGCTAGACACAGTGAGACAGCTGATTGGAGAAAAGGCACACACCCCCTCCGCACACATGCAGAGGCTGCCTGTGAATAGTTTAGCTATGTGCTAATCTATTTATAGCCACCTTCCCTGACACACACTTCAGGCTCCCGTCTTGGAGAACTTGTCAAAAGTTATCACGCTGATAACAGAAGAACGGAGCAGGACAAAGCTATGGGACATAGTGCTTTGAAGAGAGATAAAAAAAACACTGCAGATATATGTACCCAGCTCAAATTTCATGAATCGGGTTTACATCCACTTTAAGTAAAAACCTATTTGTTTTACTGTATCATAGTTTGATATCTTTGCATTAGCCTTACTATTGCTGAAATGTCTGAACTCAGGGTGTGAGGGGTGTCAGGAGACTGGTCAGGGCAACCATTGGGGTCAAGTATCTTTAAGCGGCCCTTACAGGGGTAGCGCTAGATTTGAGGGCTCGTCCGGGATACCTCTCATGGGTTGCCCCAGCAAGTCATGTGATGGGTCAAGAGCAGCTGAAAGGATGGATGCAACAGCTGCTTGGGGACAAGAGCAAAGCAGTCGATTGGAGTTGTGCATGGTGGTGGAGATACCCAGCATCGAATGGACCAAGAGGGAGGTGCGTCAGCTGGTGAGAAAGGCCATGCCAGAACAAGGGGCCCACCTCATAGATATGAGTACCAAGTCCGACTTAGTAAACAAAAAAGATAAATGGTGCAAGAACACACATCAAACATGAATGGACATGATACACATAAACATAAAACAAGTCCATGATAAGACGGGCAGTGTGACTAATAACCCTGGATATGCAAAATCAAAAATATAAAAATAAATGTAGACTCTGCCACAAACATCCAGAGAGTAAAGATAATGGTCAATGAAAAAAATATATATAAAAGTCAAATGAAATATATAGTTCAAAGGAATCTGATACTGTGCACCAGTGGCAGCTCACTTGAGAGTGTAAGCAAACAACTCTGAAAGATAATGTGGGAAAAAAGGCAAGAAGCGCCAATCTAAGTGCAGTATCATTAAAAACTTTAATTTAGATTATAAAAACAACAACAGCCAAATGGCTACTCACAAGGACAGGATTAATATAGGCAAGGACATATAGTGGGTCCAGGGACGTCCTCCTCAGATGTTGTAAAGGTGCATAGTGAGGTTCCGGTGGAGGTGCTGTCAGCGCTATGATGTACGGGTGGTCTGTGGGGTCTCTGCTGTGGGTGCTGAGCTGCAAGGAAGATGGAAGTGTCTGCAAGGAGAGCCGGCATCTACTAGGACATAGGAGCCAGGACCATAGCAGGAAACAGGAACCGGATGGAGACAGGCATGGAACACAAACACTGTTCCAGGAACCAAAGGGCGGAAGTGACGTGTGGATGTGTCAGATGACGCGTTTCAATGCTTCCGCATTTTCTTCAGATCTAACAGGCTAATGCAACAAGTGTCCTTTATATAGGAGCTGCAGAGTCAGTTGCTAGGCAACTAATTGAACTGAGCACAACATACTGAGGACAATAAAAAGATGGAATGGAGTATAGGAATTGAGTTTGGAACACCAAACAAATATAAGAATAGAATGTCAGAAAGGTAGATGTTGAAGGAAATAAATGAATGTATATGAGGGGAGTAATGGATCCATGCATTAGCCTGTTAGATCTGAAGAAAATGCGGAAGCATTGAAACGCGTCATCTGACACGTCCACGTCCTTTGGTTCCTGGAACAGTGTTTGCGTTCCACGCCTGTCTCCATCCGGTTCCTGTTTCCTGCTACGGTCCTGGCTCCTATGTCCTAGTAGATGCCGGCTCTCCTTGCAGACACTTCCATCTTCCTTGCAGCTCAGCACCCACAGCAGAGACCCCACAGACCACCCGTACATCATAGCGCTGACAGCACCTCCACCGGAACCTGCACTATGCACCTTTACAACATCTGAGGAGGACGTCCCTGGACCCACTATATGTCCTTGCCTATATTAATCCTGTCCTTGTGAGTAGCCATTTGGCTGTTGTTGTTTTTATAATCTAAATTAAAGTTTTTAATGATACTGCACTTAGATTGGCGCTTCTTGCCTTTTTTCCCAAGTCTGACTTAGATTGCACCTGCGCTCTGTTAGAATGGAGGGTGGCTATACCGACTTGCTTTTAGAAGGACACTGTAAACTTGGTTGAAAGGCTGGAAGCTCTAGTGATACCATTACTGTAAGCTGGAGACTCACAGTTCGGGTCAATAAGTACAGCATCAGAGGAAGCTGAAATCCCTACAGCCAGTCTGCCGCTTGCCGCTTTCTATGCTGATATGAGGAAGCTAGTTAAGACTCTGGTAAAGAATAGTACCATTTCAGCTCATTAAGGATACAGGAAGCTTCAGCTTTTCTCAGTATGAATTTTCACCCCAAGTGGAGAAGAAGGATTTAAAAGTTGGAAGGATCAGGCCATCCAGGCAGTGGAAGAGTGGAGTGTTCCAGAGGTGGTGAAAAGCAGTGGCGTCTCCAGCTTTCATATTTAGGGGGGGCACATGGGGGGACAGGGACAAAAGTAGGGGGCAACTACAAAATGCAAATATATATATATATATATATCTATATATATATAGATATATATAGATAGATAGATAGATAGATAGATAGATAGATAGATAGATAGATAGATAGATAGATAGATAGATAGATAGATAGATAGATATCTATATATATATATCTCTATATATAGAGAGAGATATATATATCTATATATATATATCCTGGGGCCCTTTACTACGATCCCACAACGGCCCTTTCACATGTTCTGCAGTGAGCTCCCTTCCTACTGTATTTGCCCCCCCCCCCCCGGGTGGCAGAAAACAAGAGATATACTGTATGTCACCAGCATACCAAGAAAATATAAGGGTCCAAAACAGTTGGAGAACTATGAGGGTTGCAAAGGTTGTCTTGCCACTGGGCCCTGGTGTTCTGCCACTGTGGGGTTCCCCAGCCTCCTCTTGCTGTCCTGCCCCTGCTATTGACAGCACTGGTCTGGCATCTCTTGGAATTTACAGGCTGGTTCTCCTGTCCTAAGAACGGGAGAAATCAGTCTGTTTTTTCAGTAACTGAGAGTCCTGGTGAAGTCCTTCCTGCAACTCGCTCTTCTCCCTGCCAATGAGGATGCAGGGGAAGGAGCAGATCAGGCGGCCGTGGTTGTGTGAGCGCTTGCATTATGCAGTGTCAGCGAGCAGAGAGGGGGGGAATCGCCCACAGGAGCTGACTGGGGACACTCTCACTCTTAGACATTGCCTTTTTGTACAAAAAAAAGAATTTTTTTTTTAATTGTGGGGGGGCACATGGTGGGGCACAGCATAATGTTGGGGGGGGTCAGGGCCCCCTCTGGCCCCCCCCTAGGGACGTCATTGGTGAAAAGACAGAGGATAAGTGAAAGCCTCAGAAGTCCCGTGGTGGAAGTTATGCGGAGCCTAAGAAGGGGGAAACCAGACTGTATGTTGATGGATTACATTGAGGCCCTGTGCGCTGTCTATGGTAGAGTGGAGAAAGTTCCTGACCTAATGTACAAGTTTGAACACACTCATCAGGGCAAGGAAGAAAGACTGTCTGATTATGTTGTCAGAGTGGATCGGATCTTACACAAAATCATTCTGAAAAAAGGGATTGACCCCCGTGATGCTGACAAAGTTTGGCTAAAACAAATCCTTCAGGGCACTAGGCCCAACCACCCAATTCTGTTGTGGCTCCTGCTTAAAGGAACGCAAGTGGTCCTTACTGATCATGAACTGGTGAAAGTGGTAAGAGAAGGAGGCCATGCTAGATGAGAAGAATCAAGAGTCTAGGGAACTAACAAGATCTAATCCTAAAGCAGAGAAAGTGTCAGCTTAGTTGGCTTAAGTGGAGAAGAGTACCCTTGAGGAAGGCATTGATGGAGAAACGGAGGCAGGGGAGTGCTTTGGTTCTCTCATTGTGCAGTCTGTCACTGAAGCAGCCCCAGTTGAGTTGCTCACACAGGTTGTTCAAGTCCAAAACAAGATGCAACAGACTTTGCTGCGAACCATAGAAGCCCGGACTCAAATGCAGATGGCAAAGCCTGACTCCAGGAAGTGTTTTCAATGCAGAGAGGCAGGGCATTTCAAAGTGTGGTGCCCACAGAAGAAGAATGAACCAGATGTTATGGCCGAAGTGTTGAAGGCATTACGGAAACTTCTCTTTGCCTAGAAGAGGGGAAACTTCCAGGAGTCTCAGTGAAGGAGCCAGCTGGGAACCTCGACAAAGTCAAGAGCTCCAAAGATGGAAAGTGTGAGAAGATTAAGTTGAGGCACCGGAGGAGGGCCTCAAGGCAGATAGTCACACCCTCATCCAAGCTGAGCAACCCGCCACCTGGGTTGGGGGAAAAGGCACAGAGAGTAAATGCTTCTCCACCTCCCAAGGCCACTTTTAGGTCTTCTCAGCAAATAGTGAGACAAAAACTAAACTCGAAGAAACCAGCCGATCTGCCAGAAAGACTGATAGGGCCCTCTCCTGTTTTATCTGTGCAAGTAGAAGGGATCTACACCAAAGCGATACTGGACACCGGAGCACAGGTCACGTTGTTGTACAGGGACTTCTATGACAGATACCTGATGCATATTCCCCTGTGTGAACTGGAATATTGGGGAATTGGAACTGAAAAGTTTCCCTATGATGGATACATCCCAATTAAGATTATGTTTGGGACACCTTGGCCGTCATGTGTCCTAGGCCCTCTGGGGCTGTACAGAACTGTATGTTGATTGGGACTAACACCAACCTGGTGAGGAGGCTATTGGTCCCATTGATAGGGAAAGAGGACTCAGTGCCTAAAATGATACACCCTCAGTTTCATCAGGCCTTTAAACGGGGAACGCAAGAGCAGAGTGCCCCAGCAGAGGGGGTGGGAAGACTGTGAAGACTGGGAGCCAAGGAAAAGGTGTTGCAGCCAGGAGAGATCGCCTGTATGAAGGTCACTGTCAAGTTGACCTGGAGCCAACCAGGTCCCTTTGTTGTGCTGGAGACAGATGCACAAGCAGGTGCCGCCGGGGTGGAATTGGCCCCAGAGATAGTCCCCACCAGATTCTTGTCCCAGAATGGAGGGACGTGCCGGTGAGTGTCTGAAACATTATGGATCACCATTTTACACTAGGGGCTGGCATGCTGATTGGGCGGGTGAGTGGAGCTACCCCAGTGACCCCGGCTGAAGTGGCTGGGAGGGAAGATGACCATAAATTGAGAGAAGAGCTTCTTTCCTCCTCTGAAATGTTACCTCCTGAATGGCAGAGACAAGTCCACAGTCATTTGTCCAAGATCTTCTCCCACAATGACGTTGACGTGGGGTGCGCGAAGAGTGATCAGCAACGGATTTGGATGTAGGAAAATAAACCATTTCAAGAGAGAGCTCGATGTGTACCACTCAGTGACCTGAAAGACCTTAGAGAGCAGCTGGCTGAGCTGAAAAGGTCAGGAGTCATCCGAGAGTCCAGTAGCCCTCGCCTTTTGTGGTGGTGCGGAAGAACAACAGGACATTGCGGATGTGTATCCACTACCAGACTGTAAATAGAAGGACTTTTCCAGAAGAATACACTACCCCCGTATTGAAGATGCCCTGCAGTGTCTATCTGGGGTAAAGTGGTTTAGTGTGCTGGATTTGAAGAGTTGATACTACCAGATACCAATGCACACAGATGATAGAGAGAAAATGGCAACTTGTTGCCTGCTGGGGTTCTACGAGTTCTACAGGATGCCTCAGGGATTGTCAGAAGCCCCAGTCACATTTCAGTGGTTAATGGAGACATGAACTTAATTGAGGTTCTGGAATACTTGGATGACATTATTGTCTTTGGAAGAACTCTAGAAGAGCATGAGGCAAGGCTGGAGAAATTCTTCACAAGACTTCATGAAGAAGGGTTAAAATTGTCCCTTGAGAAATGCGAGTTCTACCAGACTTCAGTCACCTACTTAGGTCATGTTGTTTCTGCTGGAGGTGGTCACTACCTGGCCCTTGAAGGAACTGAGATTTTTTTCTGGGGTTCTGCTCCTACTATTGGAGTTTTGTGGTGAACTTTGCAAAGATTGCCCAGCCCCTTAACGAGTTGCTTCAATTTGAAGATGAAGGTTGACTGACTGCTGAGAAGCATGGGGCGTGGAAGACAGAGTCAATACAACAGCAGTACAACTCCACGATGTGAGGAAGCTTTTCAGCGCCTTAAAAGAAGTATCACTGAAGAGCCGGTACTGGCCTATGCAGATCCGACTAAACCATATGAACTCCATGGGGATGCCAGTCGAGAGGGATTAGGCAGGGTCTTATACAAGGAGCAAGATGGTGGGCTCAGACTCATAGCTCATGTGAGCCACAGTCTGAAGTGTCCTTTAAGTGGGCGGTTGTAGACAAGTTATGAGACTATCTGTATGGGGCCACATTTGTGGTGAAAACAGATAACAATCCTCTGACCTTATTGCTATCCTCAGCAAAGCTGGATGCCCCCAGCCACAGATGGTTGGCGGCCTTGTTGGTTTTCCAGTTCAGTCTGAATTGTCAACCTGGGGCTGTAAATAGAGACGCTGATGCTCTGTCTTGAAGACCTTACAGGTAAGTTGAAGAGTCAAAGGACTGGGCTTATGTGACAGACTTGGCACGGACCTTGTATACCTTCATATGCAAGCTCTGTGTCAAGACGCCGTTTGGCAGCTTAAAGGGGCTGTTAGAGTTGAACCCATTAAGATATTCAATCCATCCGTGGCTATCTTTTCGTCCAATCAGCAATGCGATGGTATATGGGTCTGTCTTCACTCCCTCCCACTAACCAATCTCCTCTCCTCCAGTGGGTGATATGGTTATACAAGAAAGCAAATACTCATTGTGTAGTATTACAATTAAAATGTATTATATAACGGGGCATGGCCAAGACAGGCATGTGAGAGGAAACATCTCTCACAGCTCCCAGCGTTAAACCGATCCTCCCCCAGCCATCCAACTGACTTCACACCGACATATGCAGAAGGACTGTACCTCAGAGACCCCTGTGGAACCTCCAATGGCCCTCTGCACAATTGGGATGACCCGAAAAGGACAGGCAGAGATCGAGAGGTCTGGAGCTCCAAGATGGCGCCGCAGCGCTCTCAGTAAAGGGCACACCTCGTGGCCAGGATAAGATGAGGGAACAGGGACCCAAAGCAAGTAAGCTGAACAAGCCACTGAGCAATGAGGCCCCTAATGGTTTATTACGCCCAAAAAAGTCTGGGACCCTGGGGACAGAGCAGCCGTCCCGCTCTGAGGAGACACAGCACAAGCAGTCAGACATGCAGGCAGCCACTGTCCCTGATCACTGGGGGAGGATGAGAGGGAACAGGCAGATCCTATGACAGGGGAACTACATGGCCCAGAAGTACAGGACACATCACAACTATGGATGCACCGATGCCACTTTTTTGACACCGAGTACGAGTACCGATATTTGACATCATGCACTCGCCGATACCAATTACCGATACCTGATTTTGGTCATGTGACCATTTTTAAAAAAAATAATGAAAAATTACAAATTTTCACCATAATATGAGGAATTGAAACGCAGTCCAAAGATTATGAAAGAAAACATGTTTATTTGCTAGTCACAAAGCTGTTAAAGCGCAAATTGCACAGAACATGTTATATAAAAAATAATGTCAATGTCATCAATGACATGTACATTGCAAGTTCACAATGTTTAGGCATGAGGAGAAGCAAGAACAGTACAGTACCTCAGTCAACTCACAACACAAGACGTTATTTATAAAATTTCAAAAACCAAAAAAACACGTGTTTGTTTCCAGTTCAACTTACACATGTTTAAGAGAAACACATTGCACAGACAGAACATTCCAGGATGGCAAGGATGTGTGTTAGGTTGGCATGTAGGCTGCAGTAAGGCCTCATGCACAGCTCAAAGCAGCTGCTTCTCCAGGTGTTTTAGCTCTTTTGAACATTTTTTTCTCTACCCGTTACCTCTTCCCCTCCATGTTGGCCCATGTGTTCATTCATGGCCATTGGCCAAGGAACACTATGCGGTTTCAGAAGTTTAGTGGCAGGGCAGCTTACAGGCAGCAGGCAGAAAAAAAATCCAAAGCAATTGGAAATGGAAATCTTTGGATTTTTTTCTGCCTGTAAACTTTCCTGCCACTAAACTCCTGAACCTAGTGTGCAATGGGCTGACATGGAGGGGAGGTGTTAACAGGCAGGAAAAAAGCTTAAACACCTTGAGGAGCAGATGCTTTTAGCTGCATTGTACAGGGCCAGGCATTATGCCATGAAAATGAAACGCTCAAATGTCATTGTTGATGACGCCACGTATAAAACAAACATCCCAAGTTCACCTCATCACATCAACCAACCCAAGTGCAATACAGTTAAATAATGTTAGGCCTGAGGAGGAGCAACTGAACAGTACCTCAAAACTAACATTATTTTGTAAACATTTTTTAAATAATAAAAAAAATGCTAGCTTCTAGTTTAACTTCATATGAAACTCGTGAAAAAACATTTTTCACAGACCAAAATTAGGGTAATTCCAGGATGGCAAAGCCAAGGAGCCAAGGACTTAGCAGCAGTAAGGCCACATGCACAATAAAGAAGCTCAAAGTAGCTGCTCCTACAGGCGTTTGAGCTCCCTGTTTTTGTGCCTTTCGTTTGCCTGTAGTGTTAACTCTATGCCGCTCCATATTAGGCTATGTGTCCCCCATGCATTGCACGTTGAATCACCTATAGTGTGCACTGTGCACACCATAGGTGATTCACTTTTTCACTTAAGGAAAAAGGTTGTGGCATGGAGTTAAACCAACATGGAGTGGAGTTAACAGGCAGAGGAAACGCAAAAAAAAAACCGCTCAAATGCCAGGTGGAGCAGTTGCTTTGAGCTGCAGCGTGCAACTATGCATGATGCCTTACAGTTGGACAGTAACAGGCGGTGGATTACTTTTCCAATTCAAACGCAAGTGGCAAGTTTTTTTTGAGAAACAAGAATCTCTGCATGTTTAGTTAGAAGTCGGTTTCTGGTGTCAGTCAGAATGTGTGACGCTGCACTGAACAATCTCTCACTTTCCACACTACTGCAAGGAGCTGAAAGATATTTTTGTGCCATTTGGGCTAGAGTGGCAAATCGCAGTTTATTGACTGCCCAATACTCAAGAGGTTTGTCCGAACGAGGCACAGTGACCTCTCCAAGATATGCTTCTAGTTGTATGGTAGCAGCTGTGGGAGCACTGTTCTCAAATGTAGATGAATAAGCAATTTCTTGAAAAACACTGTCCACAGTCAAACCGGTACCTGGCTGTTGCTCAGTGCGAGGCCTTTTGGTAGCTGGTTTCTCAAGCACCTCAGGTGTAGCTGCCTGTGCCTGTAGTACCTGTACAGAAGATATTTGTTGCATTTCCAGCATAAACATCTCTTTGGCCTGCCTGCCAGCATCTGCATTTGAGAAGAACCGATCTTTATACCTAGAAGAAGAAAAATACAAGACATTAGACAACGTCATGCAAGCAAAGCAACAACTGTGGAAGCTTGCTGTGGGGGCAATGCTAGAAGGAAAGGTGACAACGGGGGACACGGCAAAAACAGTTGTCTGGCTTGCTCTGTGCAAAATCATTACACAGAGGCAGAGCAGGTAAGTGTGTTTGTCATTATCTATTTTGTTTTGTGTTTTTTATGAAGGTGAGATTTACAGTGTTATCACTTGCATTACAAAAAAATTTTTTAATGCAAGCAAGTGATAATAACACCGTAAAATATCACCTTCATCCAAAAAACAAAATCATATCATCAATATTCAAATAAAAACAATGCAAAATAGCAGCCAGCAATAATTGATTACCTTGGATCGAGTAAAGTAGCGATGCCAAGATATTGATCATCTTCTCCATGAGATTCCACTGATTTGCAGTGATCGTTGCAGGCAGCTCATGTTCTGACACATATACTCCAATGGCCCGTTTTTGCTCTATCAGAGACTGCAGCATGTAAAAAGTGCTGTTCCAGTGAGTCTGAACATCTTGTTGAAGTCTTTTAATGGGTTGACCAAGCTGGATCTGAATATCTTGCAGCCTAGAATATGCCAGTTTTGAATGTTTAAAATGCCCAACTATTTTGCGCCCAACTCCCACAGCCTCCGTAATGCTCGCTGTGATAAAAGTCCCTCTGAGACAGCCAGCTGCAGTGTATGTGCCACACATGAAAGACTCTGAAGACCAGTATCTTGTACACCTTTTATCATATTTCTGCCATTATCACGGACTACCACATGGACAGAACTTTTGGGAATAGCCAAAGTGTCAAGCATTTCTTCTAGTATGCTTCTTATAGCTTGGCCTGTGTGAGAGCCTTGAAATTTCTTTGCATGCGGCATGACTTGGTGCAGAGTGAAATTGGCATCAATCCACTGTGCAGTTAAGCTAATTACAGACATGGGACTCACACTACTGCTCCAAATGTCCGTGGTGAAACTGATAGCCTTTATTTCCTCCTGTAGCATGTTGGTAATTTGTTTTTTCACTGTGTTGTGTAATTGTGGCAACATGACATCTGTGACATGACGGCGGCTGGGAATTTCGTACTTTGGCTGCAAAAGATTCATAGGTCTGCGAAAACCCACATTGTCAACTATTGATAGTGGCTGATCATCAAGAACGATGAATTGGGTAACTACTTCAGAAATTTTTTTAGCCCTTGGGTTATCCATGGAGAGTTTTTCACGTCTGGCAAGGGTTTGCTGCAGTGTCAGCTGCTGAGTGCAAGAGCTAGTGACAGCTGTAAATGCGCCATGCTCAGTCTTGTGTTTCATTTTGAGGTGTTTTATGAGATTACTGGTATTATATTATCCTCTGGAAATTTTGGCAGAACAGAGTTTGCAGTCTGCAATGCGTTTGTTGGTTTCATCAATTTTAAAAAAACTTCCAGACAGCTGACATTTTGCTGGCAGTGGCATCCATTTGCATTGCACTTAAAGCCAGAAATAAGTAAGTCTCTCCACCTTAAGGGGGAAAAAATGAGGAAAATGGGGAAAAAATTTTGAGCCCAAATGTTTTGTTTTCTGATTTTTTCACACATGATGACACCTACTATTTTTTAGAATAATGAAGCTGCTCTCACCGGTGCTTGTTGTTTGTTCCTGCTGCATCCAGCATCTTGGTATGGCCAAGTAAACCAGCGGGGATGATGACATCCATCTGTCGGGTACAACGGTCGGTATCTCTACAATACAAAAAGCAGAGGCTCTTCTCAGAAAGGCACATGCAGAAAAATGTTAGGCAAGAGACAATGAAGATTTATGTAACAGCAACAGTCACTTCCGATCGGAGATTCTAGCCAACACTATCGCCAGGAAGTATCTTTTAAGATCAGGCAGGGCTAAACCCCCTTCTCTCTTAGTTCTAGTGAGAAGGGACCTAGCAAGCCGGGGTCGCTCTCTGTTCCAGACATATTTACTGATCAGAGAGCTTATCAATGTAAAGAAACCTGCAGGTATTCCATGCGGAATCATTTGAAACATAAAGAGCAACCTGGGTAGTATATTCATCTTTACTATTCCAATGCTCACCAGCCATGAGTGCGCCAACTGAGACCATTTTTGTATGTCTAACCTAATTGCATTTAATAGGGGTATGTAATTGGTGTGAAAGAGGCCATTCAACTTCGGGGTAAGGTAAATACCTAAGTATTTCATCTTGCTCGTCTGCCAACTAAAGGGAAAGGATTGCTTTAAATGGGTCACTATCTTGGCAGGTATGGATATATTTAAGATCTCCGATATTGTCATGTTAATTTTAAAATTAGAGATATCACCAAATTTGGAGAATTCCAGCATAAGGTTAGGGAGGGTTATCAAGGGTTGTTGTATGTAAAATAAGATATCATCCCCATATGCGGCGTATTTGTGTTCTGACTTTCCTATGGAGACACCATGCATACAGGGATTATGCCTTACCGTGGACAGAAAGAGTTCCAACCAGAGGGCAAACAAAATAGGTGAGAGGGGGCATCCTTGACGAGTGCCATTATGTAGTGTGAAGGGATCGCTTAAAGTGCCATTAATGCGCAATTTTGCAGTGGGAAAGTTATAGAGGGCAGATATCTGGGTTAAGAGGGAAGGCCTTATACATAAGTGAGATAGCGTTGCCATAAGATACTCCCAGTCCACCCTGTCAAACGCCTTTTCTGCATCCGTTGAAAGCAACAGGGTGGGCTGGGAGGACCCCCAAACATAGGCCACCAGGGACAGAGTGCGAAGGGAGTTATCCCTTGCCTCTCTACCCGGGATGAAACCCGTCTGATCACTGGAGACCCACTGTAGAATTAGAGGAAGGAGTCTATTCACTATTGCTTTGGCATACAATTTGGCGTCAATGTTCAACAGCGAGATGGGGCGATAACTTCCACAGTTACTGGGATCCTTACCGGGTTTGGGTAGTCTAGTGGTATGCGCGTGTACAATCTCAGGTCAGAGGGTACCACCATCGGAGATCGCATTTGCATAGCGAGTCAGGTGAAGTAGCAAAGTGTCTGCAAAGGATCGGTAGTACGCCACTGTGAAGCCATCAGGGCCTGGTGCTTTACCACTAGCTATAGCTTTCAGGGCAATGCGTAACTCTGAGGTGGTAAATTCTCCTTCCAGAGTAGCTAGGGTAATAGGGGATAGTTTAGGTAAGTTGGCTCGCGCTAGATAGTCCCTGATGGTCCTGGTTTTAATGTCCCGGTCCTCTATAGTGTGGTGAACGTGATATAAGTGTTGATAGAACGCACAAAATTCCTTGGCTATAGATGGTGTGTCATGAACTAACATATTAGATGTATTTTTAATTTTGGCTATGAATGAGGCGGATTTTTTCTGATACAGTGAGCGGGCTAATAATCTACTCGGCTTGTTACCCCATTCATAAAAATCGTTGGCATATTATACGGGCCTGCTGTCTTTGTTCTGTATGAAGAAGGGAATTCAAGTCTTCCCTTTTCATAGTTCATAGTAAGAGTATGAAATATCGCTTGGGATTGATTAGCTTTATGTTGTAGCTCAAGTGCCTTAATTTCGCTGATCAATTTAGATTGTAAAAATTTGCGTTCTTTTTTTTTCCTAGTGCCCAATTCTTTTAGTTTACCACGAATGTGGGCCTTATGGACTTCCCATATTATTCCCGGAGAAATGGAAAAAACAATAGCTGCGCTAAAAATTGATGCACATAATAGTGATAAACCAATGTGAGACAAATAAGTG
Organism: Lithobates septentrionalis; assembly: GCA_037952835.1. NCBI lineage: Eukaryota > Metazoa > Chordata > Amphibia > Anura > Ranidae > Lithobates > Lithobates septentrionalis. Next base: position 490,423 of record JBBDGP010002165.1, on the reverse strand, counting down.
AAAAATAGAGATGAAAATAGGAAAATAAAAATAAAAGAAATAAAAGTGAGTAGTAGTGATATATGTGATAAATCCAAGATAATAAATGAGAGCCCAAAAAAAAAATGTGAATATTGACTGAATAAAAATAGTAATAATAATGAAAATACAATTAGGAAACACAATTTTTATATCTAATAAAAATGCTGTGACAATAAAATGTAATCTTCCACCACCATTGAGTGCTGATCAACGTAAGGAATATGCGCTTACCAGAAGGCAAGCAAATGACAGCTTGCTGCTATACACCCAGCCAAGGCCTTTAATGTGGGGATCCTAGATGGATAACTCAGAACATCAACCGGGACTCCATGAAGCCGACACCTGCTAGGATGTATGGAAGTGGGTACTAAGTATTGGCCGGGAAAACAAAAACGGAGCCCCCATAGTGTATTACCATTAAAAAATGTATTCATAAAAGATAAAGGTTGTACTTACAAACAATGTGGACAAAAGAGCATGAATAGCCGGCCAGCTTGCGAGCGCCCGTTCGCTTGGGAAGGTCTAACGCGATGACGTCAGCACATCCTGTCCGCCCGACGTACCTTTTGTCATAAATTGACGTCGTCTGGGGCACGGTCGACGCACTGACGCATCACGATATATACACAACGGTATTAGCCAAACCTCGATCTGAGTTGAGGATAGAGGCGCAAACAAATCAAGCATGGCGGACAGATATCATCTAGTCCCCCATGATGTGTATGGGCAAGGTAGTGGCAAAAAAAATTGTTTTGTTATATAGACAAAAAATACAGTACTCGAAGGTGCACATTATGAAAGCACCATGAATTAATATGTGAAACACAGCCGAGAACAGTGGTGTAAATAAACCAAAGGCGTAGATAGTAAAGGTTATAAAAATAAAAAATGAATTGAGCGGATCACCCATAATTAAACTAGGAATCCGAAAGGGGTATAAAAATAAGCATAAAAAATTACGTCATAGGCTCTGGAGACTAAAATTGCATAAATACGTAACAAAGGGTAGCAAAGGAGATCATAAAATCGCTGGCATATCCCTTCTCTAGAAACCGTCTCATTAGGATATCAGCCTGTAGTAAAAATTGGTCAGCATTAGTGCAGTTACGTCTGATTCTCATGAACTGACTTTTTGGCACCGATCTGAGCCAGGATATATGGTGACAACTGTCAGTTGGAATATAAGAATTCCTATCAGTGTCCTTAAAGTGAGTGGAAGTTATAAAGACATTGTGAGATTTTTCAATAGTCAAATCCAGAAAATTAGTACTGGATAAACTGGCATCAAAGCTCAAACGGATCCCCCTAGTGTTACTATTGAGGTGTTCCATGAAGGCTTCCAGATCTTCTCGGCTTCCATCCCATAGGAGGAGGATGTCGTCTATGTACCTTACCCACAGCTTGAGCTGGGGTTTCTGGCAAACATGGACGACATCCTCCTCCCACATAGCCATGAAGAGGTTGGCCAAACTGGGGGCATATTTAGCCCCCATTGCCACACCTCTGTCCTGGCGAAAGAAAACATGGTCAAACCAAAAATAGTTATGTGTAGATGCAAACTGCAGGAGCTCCATGAGAAAACAAATTTGCTCTTCAACAAGACCAGAGTCTTGACTGAGATAAAATTCCACTGCCCATAGGCCCAGATCATGAGGTATAATGGTATACAATGACGCCACGTCGGCTGTTACTAACCACGTGGTGTCAGTGGGGGCATTGGACAGCAAATTTATCACCTTACGTGAATCTTTAAGATAAGATGCCATCTTAGAAACTAAAGGTTGACGAAAAAAATCAATATACTTGCCCACCCAGGACGTAAGGGAATCTATCCCACTGACAATAGGATGTCCCGGGGGGCAAGTTAGGTGCCCCTAACCGAGACCAGGCAGGTTTCATAGTATTCACCCTTAAGAAATTGAGAGACTTTGCTCGCGGGTGCATTCTACTCGTGGGTGACTTTAATACCCCCGGTCCTTGACACGTCCAAAGGGAGATCCAGTATCTTTTACAAACGTTTGCTATTTATATGCAAAAGATTACATGAAGCTCAGCTAGTAGACATATGGAGGATAATGCACCCGCGAGAGAAAGATTACACCCACTACTCCCAGGTTTACCATACTTACTCCAGAATTGACATGTTTTTTGTAGATCATCACCACCTCTCGCTATCTGTGGGTGCGACTATTGAGACCTCCCCCATAGCAGACCATGCCCCGATCTCGCTCAAATTAAAAATGCCATCCCTGCCCCATAAGACCACAAATTGGAAACTGAATGAAGAGCTTCTATCAGAGGACTTAGATAAAAAAAATAATAGGAGAAGGCCTGGCCTTCTTTTTCAAGGAAAATGTACATCCTGACATTTCTCCAGGAAGGTAGGGGTGGACCTCCACCCAATTATGATTACCAGCCACCCACACATCGTCCCTTTAGACCCAATAATGGCCCTGGAGGCGGTTGTGGTGGGGGCGAACCTTATCACCCTTCCAATCGGGGGCGCCCCTTCCACACAGGTACTCAGGGACCCCATCCCTATGGAGGAAATATGGCTTTCCCGTCCACACAATGTTTTGTTTCTACACAAAATACTAATCAACACTATGGGCCTATCCATGCTACTGGCCCTAGCCATTTCCAACCACCTACCAATTCAGGTACTAGTAACTAGGGATGAGCTTCGAGTTCGAGTCGAACTCATGTTCTACTCGAACATTGGCTGTTCGCAAGTTCGCCGAACAGCGAACAATTTGGGGTGTTCGCGGCAAATTCGAATGCCGCGGAACACCCTTTAAAAGTCTATGGGAGAAATCAAAAGTGCTAATTTTAAAGGCTTATATGCAAGTTATTGTCATAAAAAGTGTTTGGGGACCCGGGTCCTGCCCCAGGGGACATGGATCAATGCAAAAAAAAGTTTTAAAAACGGACGTTTTTTCAGGAACAGTGATTTTATTAATGCTTAAAGTCAAACAATAAAAGTGTAATATCCCTTTAAATTTCGTACCTGGGGGGTGTCTATAGTATGCCTGTTAATTGGCGCATGTTTCCTGTGTTTAGAACAGTCTGACAGCAAAATGACATTTGGAAGGAAAAAACTCATTTAAAACTACCCGCGGCTATTGCATTGCCGACAATACACATAGAAGTTCATTGATAAAAACGGCATGGGAATTCCCCACAGGGCAACCCCGAACCAAAATAAAAAAAAAAAAATGATGTGGGGGTCCCCCTAAATTCCATACAAGGCCCTTCAGGTCTGGTATGGATATTAAGGGGAACCCCAGCCAAAATTTAAAAAAAAAATTGACGTGGGGTTCCCCCTAAATTCCATACCAGACCCTTCAGGTCTGGTATGGATTTTAATGGGAACCCCACGCCAAAAAAAAAAAAAACGGCGTGGGGTCCCCCTAAAAATCCATACCAGACCCTTATCCGAGCACGCAACCTGGCAGGCAGCAGGAAAAGAGGGGGGGACGAGAGTGCGGCCCCCCCCCCTCCTGAACCGTACCAGGCCACATGCCCTCAACATTGGGAGGGTGCTTTGGGGTAGCCCCCCAAAACACCTTGTCCCCATGTTGATGAAGACAAGGGCCTCATCCCCACAACCCTGGCCGGTGGTTGTGGGGGTCTGCGGGCGGGGGGCTTATCGGAATCTGGAAGCCCCCTTTAACAAGGGGACCCCCAGATCCCGGCCCCCCCCCTGTGTGAAATGGTAAGGGGGTACTTACCCCTACCATTTCACAAAAAAACTGTCAAAAATGTTAAAAATGACAAGAGACAGTTTTTGACAATTCCTTTATTTAAATGCTTCTTCTTTCTTCCTTCATCTTCTTCTTCTTCTGGTTCTTCTGGCTCTTCTGGTTCTTCCTCCGGCGTTCTCGTCCAGCATCTCCTCCGCGGCGTCTTCTATCTTCTTCTCCTCGGGCCGCTCCGCACCCATGGCATGGGGGGAGGCTCCCGCTCTTCTCTTCATCTTCTTCTCTTCTTCATCTTCTTCTTCATCTTCTTCTTCTTCTTCTCTTCTTCCTTCTTCTCTTCTTCATTTCTTCTCCGGGCCGCTCCGCAGCCATGCTGGCATGGTGGGAGGCTCCCGCTGTGTGACGGCGTCTCTTCGTCTGACGGTTCTTAAATAAGGGGGGGCGGGGCCACCCGGTGACCCCGCCCCCCTCTGACGCACGGTGACTTGACGGGACTTCCCTGTGACGTCACGGGGAATGCCACAGGGAAGTCCCGTCATGTCCCGTGCGTCAGAGGGGGGGCGGGGTCACCGGGTGGCCCCGCCCCCCGTTATTTAAGAACCGTCAGACGAAGAGACACCGTCACACAGCGGGAGCCTCCCACCATGCCAGCATGGCTGCGGAGCGGCCCGGAGAAGAAATGAAGAAGAGAAGAAGGAAGAAAAGAAGAAGAAGAAGAAGATGAAGAAGAAGATGAAGAAGAGAAGAAGATGAAGAGAAGAGCGGGAGCCTCCCCCCATGCCATGGGTGCGGAGCGGCCCGAGGAGAAGAAGATAGAAGATGCCGCGGAGGAGATGCTGGACGAGAACGCCGGAGGAAGAACCAGAAGAGCCAGAAGAACCAGAAGAAGAAGAAGATGAAGGAAGAAAGAAGAAGCATTTAAATAAAGGAATTGTCAAAAACTGTCTCTTGTCATTTTTAACATTTTTGACAGTTTTTTTGTGAAATGGTAGGGGTAAGTACCCCCTTACCATTTCACACAGGGGGGGGGGGCCGGGATCTGGGGGTCCCCTTGTTAAAGGGGGCTTCCAGATTCCGATAAGCCCCCCGCCCGCAGACCCCCACAACCACCGGCCAGGGTTGTGGGGATGAGGCCCTTGTCTTCATCAACATGGGGACAAGGTGTTTTGGGGGGCTACCCCAAAGCACCCTCCCAATGTTGAGGGCATGTGGCCTGGTACGGTTCAGGAGGGGGGGGGCCGCACTCTCGTCCCCCCCTCTTTTCCTGCGGCCTGCCAGGTTGCGTGCTCGGATAAGGGTCTGGTATGGATTTTTAGGGGGACCCCACGCCGTTTTTTTTTTTTTTTTGGCGCGGGGTTCCCCTTAAAATCCATACCAGACCTGAAGGGTCTGGTATGGAATTTAGGGGGAACCCCACGTCAATTTTTTTTTTAAATTTTGGCTGGGGTTCCCCTTAATATCCATACCAGACCTGAAGGGCCTTGTATGGAATTTAGGGGGACTCCCACATCATTTTTTTTTTTTAATTTTGGTTCGGGGTTGCCCTGTGGGGAATTCCCATGCCGTTTTTATCAATGAACTTCTATGTGTATTGTCGGCAATGCAATAGCCGCGGTAGTTTTAAATGTGTTTTTTCCTTCAAAATGTCATTTTGCTGTCAGACTGTTCTAAACACGGGAAACATGCGCCCCTTTACAGGCATACTATAGACACCCCCCAGGTATGAAATTTAAAGGGATATTACACTTTTATTGTTTGACTTTAAGCATTAATAAAATCACTGCTCCTGAAAAAACGGCCGTTTTTAAAACTTTTTTTTGCATTGATTCATGTCCCCTGGGGCAGGACCCAGGTCCCCAAACACTTTTATTGACAATAACTTGCATATTAGCCTTTAAAATTAGCACTTTTGATTATTCATGTTCGTGTCCCATAGACTTTAACGGTGTTCGCGTGTTCGAACAAATTTTTTTCCTGTTCGCATGTTCTGGTGCGAACCGAACAGGGGGGTGTTCGGCTCATCCCTACTAGTAAGAGTAATGAATTTGATTATAGTGGCTGCTCGGCCTATCCATGCTACTGGCCCTAGCCATTTCCAACCACCTACCAATTCAGGTACTCGTAACAGTAATGAATTTGATTATGGTGGTTGCTGGGACTCTGTCCCCTGTGGGGATCCCACTCTACTCGTTCTCATTACACCCCTGATGCCCCGTACACACGGTCGGACTTTGTTCGGACATTCCGACAACAAAATCCTAGGATTTTTTCAGACGGATGTTGGCTCAAACTTGTCTTGCATACACACGGTCACACAAAGTTATCGGAAAATCCGATCGTTCTAAACGCGGTGACGTAAAACACGTACGTCGGGACTATAAACGGGGCAGTGGCCAATAGCTTTCATCTCTTTATTTATTCTGAGCATGCGTAGCACTTTGTCCATCGGATTTGTGTACACACGATCGGAATTTCCGACAACGGATTTTGTTGTCGGAAAATTTTATATCCTGCTCTCAAACTTTGTGTGTCGGAAAATCCGATGGAAAATGTCCGATGGAGTCCACACACGTTCGGAATTTCCGACAACACGCTCCGATCGGACATTTTCCATCGGAAAATCCGACCGTGTGTACGGGGCATTATAAGTATTTAGCCTTAATGGCCACACTACTCCTGTCTGGCATTTCTCCAATAACTGTATACTGACATTCTGTTTTTTTTTGTATTCATGCACGACTGTCTGGAGGCCCGCCCTACCACTACCTGAAGAAGCAACAAAAGCCACGACGACATATCTTAAGACCAAGGGACAATGACCAGACTGTCCTTGACTTTCCTTCACCATGCTGAACAGTGCTGTCTCGCAGTCCGATCCAATCTTTGCAAACATCACACAGCATTCCCAAGTTATGGGACTAAAAGATTCCAGGATCCCGCCATCAATGTTGGAGTTCCGCTCTTCCAAGGCAGAGGGGTGAAGAAACATTTCAGTACAGACACTCATGGGTCGAATGTGAAGTTTCAAAGGCACCAGGATTTCATTGCTGTCTCAAGTCTACCTTGATGGGTTTCGTCATGCTCAAGTCAAGAAGAGGAGGCTGCAGTGGTGGTGGTTAGGGAGTTGGGCCTTCTGGGCTGTTGTGGGTGGGTGCAAGATCATTGTTCTGCCCACATCACAATGCTCTGGTCTCCTTGCTGGGTGCTGTGTTCTGCAGGATTAGGATGTGGGCAGAACACAGCACCCAGCAAGGAGAGCAGAGCATTAGGATGTGGGCAGAACACAGCACCCAGCAAGGAGACCAGAGGACTAGGATGTGGGCAGAACACAGCACTCTACAGGGAGACCAGAGGATTAGGATGTGGCCAGAACACATCACTCTGCAGAGAGACCAGAGGATTAGGATGTGGGCAGAACACAGCACTCTGCAGAGAGACCAGAGGATTAGGACGTGGGCAGAACACAGCACCCAGCAGGGATACCAGAGGATTAGGATGTGGGCAGAACACAGCACTCTGCAGGGAGACCAGAGGATTAGGATGTGGGCAGAACACAGCACCCAGCAAGGAGACCAGAGGATTAGGATGTGGGCAGAACACAGCACTCTGCAGGGAGACCAGAGGATTAGTATGTGGACAGAACACAGCACTCTGCAGGGAGACCAGAGGATTAGGATGTGGGCAGAACACAGCACTCTGCAGAGAGAGCAGAGGATAAGGATGTGGGCAGAACACAGCACTCTGCAGGGAGACCAGAGGATTAGGATGTGGGCAGAACACAGCACCCAGCAAGGAGACCAGAGGATTAGGATGTGGGCAGAACACAGCACCCAGCAAGGAGACCAGAGGATTAGGATGTGGGCAGAACACAGCACCCAGCAAGGAGACCAGAGGACTAGGATGTGGGCAGAACACAGCACACAGCAAGGAGACCAGAGGATTAGGATGTGGGCAGAACACAGCACTCTGCAGAGAGACCAGTGCTGCTTTAGGCTGCAAAAATAATCTAGGCCGAACTCAGAAATGGTTACAATGGACATACACAGGCTATACAATATTATAAGACAACTCCTAGGATACAAAATGTTAGGAAGAAACTACAGAGAGAGAGAGATACACGGATACTTTACATGGACATCATGTCGTCTCGATGGTCTGGGGCTGGACAAAAAAGGGCAGAACCTTTAGCTCTCTGCCTCTTTTATATGCATTCTCCACCAATCAACAGATGCAACATATTTATTGGTTCAGAGTAGGGATGAGCCGAACACCCCCCGGTTCGGTTCGCACCAGAACCCGCGAACGGACCGAAAGTTCGCACGAACGTTAGAACCCCATTGACGTCTATGGGACTCGAACGTTCGAAATCAAAAGTGCTCATTTTAACCACTTGCCGACCGCCGCACACAGATGTACGTCGACAGGGCGGCACGGGCAGGCAAAAGGGCTTACCTGTACGTCCCTGCCTGCCCGCGGGTGGGGGGTCCGATCGGACCCCCCCCCGGTGCCTGCGACGGTCGGCAAATGTCCCCCGGCGATCGGTGGTGAGGGGGAGGCCATCCATTCGTGGCCCCCCCCTCGCGATCGCTCCCAGCCAATGGGATCATTTCCCTGCCTCTGTATTGTACACAGAGGCAGAGGAAATGATGTCATCTCTCCTCGGCTCGGTATTTTCCGTTCCGGGCCGAGGAGAGAAGACTGGAATGTGAGTGCACAACACACACACACACAGTAGAACATGCCAGGCACACAAAACACCCCGATCCCCCCCCCGATCGCCCCCCGATCCCCCCCCAATCACCCCCCCCCCTGTCACAAACTGACACAAAGCAGGTTTTTTTTTTTTTTTTTTTTTTTTTCTGATTACTGTATTGGTGTCAGTTTGTGACAGTTAGTGTGTTAGGGCAGTGAATGTTAGGCCCCCTTTAGGTCTAGGGTACCCTCCTAACCCCCCCTAATAAAGTTTTAACCCCTTGATCACCCTCCGTCACCAGTGTCACTAAGCGATCATTTTTCTGATCGCTGTATTAGTGTCGCTGGTGACGCTAGTTAGGGACATAAATATTTAGGTTCGCCGTCAGCGTTTTATAGCGACAGGGACCCCCATATACTATCTAATAAATGTTTTAACCCCTTGATTGCCCCCTAGTTAACCCTTTCACCACTGATCACCGTATAACTGTTACGGGTGACGCTGGTTATTTCTATTATTTTTTATAGTGTCAGGGCACCCGCCGTTTATTACCGAATAAAGGTTTAGCCCCCTGATCGCCCGGCGGTGATATGCGTCGCCCCAGGCAGCGTCAGATTAGCGCCAGTACCGCTAACACCCACGCACGCAGCATACACCTCCCTTAGTGGTATAGTATCTGAACGCATCAATATCTGATCCAATCAGATCTATACTAGCGTCCCCAGCAGTTTAGGGTTCCCGAAAACGCAGTGTTAGCGGGATCAGCCCAGATACCTGCTAGCACCTGCGTTTTGCCCCTCCGCCCGGCCCAGCCCAGCCCAGCCCACCCAAGTGCAGTATCGATCGATCACTGTCACTTACAAAACACTAAGCGCATAACTGCAGCGTACGCAGAGTCAGGCCTGATCCCTGCGATCGCTAACAGTTTTTTTGGTAGCGTTTTGGTGAACTGGCAAGCACCAGCCCCAGGCAGCGTCAGGTTAGCGCCAGTAGCGCTAACACCTACGCACGCACCGTACACCTCCCTTAGTGGTATAGTATCTGAACGGATCAATATCTGATCCGATCAGATCTATACTAGTGTCCCCAGCAGTTTAGGGTTCCCAAACACGCAGTGTTAGCGGGATCAGCCCAGATACCTGCTAGCACCTGCGTTTTTCCCGTCCGCCCGGCCCAGCCCACCCAAGTGCAGTATCAATCGATCACTGTCACTTACAAAACACTAAACGCATAACTGCAGCGTTCGCAGAGTCACGCCTGATCCCTGCGATCACTAACAGTTTTTTTGGTAGCGTTTTGGTGAACTGGCAAGCACCAGCCCCAGGCAGCGTCAGATTAGCGCCAGTACCGCTAACACCCACGCACGCAGCATACGCCTCCCTTAGTGGTATAGTATCTGAACGGATCAATATCTGATCCGATCAGATCTATACTAGCGTCCCCAGCAGTTTAGGGTTCCCACAAACGCAGTGTTAGCGGGATCAGCCCAGATACCTGCTAGCACCTGCGTTTTGCCCCTCCGCCCGGCCCAGCCCAGCCCAGCCCACCCAAGTGCAGTATCGATCGATCACTGTCACTTACAGAACACTAAACGCATAACTGCAGCGTTCGCAGAGTCAGGCCTGATCCCTGCGATCGCTAACAGATTTTTTGGTAGCGTTTTGGTGAACTGGCAAGCGCCAGCGGCCTAGTACACCCCGGTCGTAGTCAAACCAGCACTGCAGTAACACTTGGTGACGTGGCGAGTCCCATAAGTGCAGTTCAAGCTGGTGAGGTGGCAAGCACAAGTAGTGTCCCGCTGCCACCAAAAAGACAAACACAGGCCCGTCGTGCCCATAGTGCCCTTCCTGCTGCATTCGCCAATCCTAATTGGGAACCCACCGCTTCTGCAGCGCCCGTACTTCCCCCATTCACATCCCCAACCAAATGCAGTCGGCTGCATGAGAGGCATTTTCTTTATGTCCTCCCGAGTACCCCTACCCAACGAACCCCCCCAAAAAAGATGTTGTGTCTGCAGCAAGCGCGGATATAGGCGTGACACCCGCTATTATTGTCCCTCCTGTCCTGACAATCCTGGTCTTTGCATTGGTGAATGTTTTGAACGCTACCATTCACTAGTTGACTATTAGCGTAGGGTACAGCATTCCACAGACTAGGCACACTTTCACAGGGTCTCCCAAGATGCCATCGCATTTTGAGAGACCCGAACCTGGAACCGGGTACAGTTATAAAAGTTAGTTACAAAAAAAGAAAAAAAAAAAAACACATACAAAAATATAAAATAAAAAAAAAATAGTTGTCGTTTTATTGTTCTTTCTCTCTCTATTCTCTCTCTCTATTGTTCTGCTCTTTTTTACTGTATTCTATTCTGCAATGTTTTATTGTTATTATGTTTTATCATGTTTGTTTTTCAGGTATGCAATTTTTTATACTTTACCGTTTACTGTGCTTTATTGTTAACCATTTTTTTGTCTTCAGGTACGCCATTCACGACTTTGAATGGTTATACCAGAATGATGCCTGCAGGTTTAGGTATCATCTTGGTATCATTCTTTTCAGCCAGCGGTCGGCTTTCATGTAAAAGCAATCCTAGCGGCTAATTAGCCTCTAGACTGCTTTTACAAGCAGTGGGAGGGAATGCCCCCCCCCCCCACCGTCTTCTGTGTTTTTCTCTGGCTCTCCTGTCTCAACAGGGAACCTGAAAATGCAGCCGGTGATTCAGCCAGCTGACCATAGAGCTGATCAGAGACCAGAGTGGCTCCAAACATCTCTATGGCCTAAGAAACCGGAAGCTACGAGCATTTTATGACTTAGATTTCGCCGGATGTAAATAGCGCCATTGGGAAATTGGGAAAGCATTTTATCACACCGATCTTGGTGTGGTCAGATGCTTTGAGGGCAGAGGAGAAATCTAGGGTCTAATAGACCCCAATTTTTGCAAAAAAGAGTACCTGTCACTACCTATTGCTATGATAGGGGATATTTACATTCCCTGAGATAACAATAAAAATGATTTAAAAAAAAAATGAAAGGAACAGTTTAAAAATAAGATAAAAAAATAATAATAATAAAGAAAAAAAAAAAAAAAAAAAAAAAAAAAAAAGCACCCCTGTCCCCCCTGCTCTCGCGCTAAGGCGAACGCAAGTGTCGGTCTGGCGTCAAATGTAAACAGCAATTGCACCATGCATGTGAGGTATCGCCGCGAAGGTCAGATCGAGGGCAGTAAGTTTAGCAGTAGACCTCCTCTGTAAATCTAAAGTGGTAACCTGTAAAGGCTTTTAAAGGCTTTTAAAAATGTATTTAGTTTGTCGCCACTGCACGTTTGTGCGCAATTTTAAAGCATGTCATGTTTGGTATCCATGTACTCGGCCTAAGATCATCTTTTTTATTTCATCAAACATTTGGGCAATATAGTGTGTTTTAGTGCATTAAAATGTAAAAAAGTGTGTTTTTTCCCCAAAAAATGCGTTTGAAAAATTGCGGCGCAAATACTGTGTGAAAAAAAAAAATGAAACACCCACCATTTTAATCTGTAGGGCATTTGCTTTAAAAAAAATATATAATGTTTGGGGGTTCAAAGTAATTTTCTTGCAAAAAAAAATTATTTTTTTATGTAAACAATAAGTGTCAGAAAGGGCTTTGTCTTCAAGTGGTTAGAAGAGTGGGTGATGTGTGACATAAGCTTCTAGATGTTGTGCATAAAATGCCAGGACAGTTCAAAACCCCCCCAAATGACCCCATTTTGGAAAGTAGACACCCCAAGCTATTTGCTGAGAGTCATGTTGAGTCCATGGAATAATTTATATTGTGACACAAGTTGCGGGAAAGAGACAATTTTTTATTTTTTTTATTTTTTTTTGCGCAAAGTTGTCACTAAATGATATATTGCTCAAACATGCCATGGGAATATGTGAAATTACACCCCAAAATACATTCTGTTGCTTCTCCTGAGTACGGGGATACCACATGTGTGAGACTTTTTGGGAGCCTAGCCGCGTACGGGACCCCGAAAACCAAGCACCGCCTTCAGGCTTTCTAAGGCCGTAAATTTTTGATTTCACTCTTCACTGCCTATCACAGTTTCGGAGGCCATGGAATGCCCAGGTGGCAAAAAAAACCCCCAAATGACCCCATTTTGGAAAGTAGACACCCCAAGCTATTTGATGAGAGGTATAGTGAGTATTTTGCAGACCTCACTTTTTGTCACAAAGTTTTGAAAATTGAAAAAAGAAAAAAAAAATTTTTTTTTCTCGTCTTTCTTTATTTTCAAAAACAAATGAGAGCTGCAAAATACTCACCATGCCTCTCAGCAAATAGCTTGGGGTGTCTACTTTCCAAAATGGGGTCATTTGGGGGGGGGTTTGTGCCACCTGGGCATTCCATGGCCTCCGAAACTGTGATAGGCAGTGAGGAGTAAAATCAAAAATGTACGCCCTTAGAATTCCTGAAGGCAGTGATTGGTTTTCGGGGTCCCGTACGCGGCTAGGCTCCCAAAAAGTCCCACACATGTGGTATCCCCATACTCAGGAGAAGCAGCTAAATGTATTTTGGGGTGCAATTCCACATATGCCCATGGCCTGTGTGAGCAATATATCATTTAGTGACAACTTTGTGCAAAAAAAAAAAAAAAAAAAAAAAAAATTCTCACTTTCCCGCAACTTGTGTCAAAATATAAAACATTCCATGGACTCAACATGCCTCAAAGCAAATAGCTTGGGGTGTCTACTTTCCAAAATGGGGTAATTTGGGGGGGTTTTATGTCATCTGGGCATTTTATGGCCTTCAAAACTGTGATAGGTAGTGAGGAGTAAAATCAAAAATGTACGCCCTTAGAAATCCTGAAGGCAGTGATTGGTTTTCGGGGCCCCGTACGCGGCTAGGCTCCCAAAAAGTCCCACACATGTGGTATCCCCGTACTCAGGAGAAGCAGCTAAATGTATTTTGGGGTGCAATTCCACATATGCCCATGGCCTGTGTGAGAAATATATCATTTAGTGACAACTTTTTGTAATTTTTTTTTTTTTTTTTTTTTTTTGTCATTATTCAATCACTTGGGACAAAAAAAATGAATATTCAATGGGCTCAACATGCCTCTCAGCAAATTCCTTGGGGTGTCTACTTTCCAAAATGGGGTCATTTGTGGGGGTTTTGTACTGCCCTGCCATTTTAGCACCTCAAGAAACGACATAGGCAGTCATAAATTAAAGGCTGTGTAAATTCCAGAAAATGTACCCTAGTTTGTAGACGCTATAACTTTTGCGCAAACCAATAAATATACGCTTATTGACATTTTTTTTACCAAAGACATGTGGCCGAATACATTTTGGCCTAAATGTATGACTAAAATTGAGTTTATTGGATTTTTTTTAGAACAAAAAGTAGAAAATATCATTTTTTTTCAAAATTTTCGGTCTTTTTCCGTGTATAGCGCAAAAAATAAAAACGGCAGAGGTGATCAAATACCATCAAAAGAAAGCTCTATTTGTGGGAAGAAAAGGACGCAAATTCCGTTTGGGTACACCATTGCATGACCGCGCAATTAGCAGTTAAAGCGACGCAGTGCCGAATTGTAAAAAGTGCTCTGGTCAGGAAGGGGGTAAATCCTTCCGGGGCTGAAGTGGTTAAAGGCTAATTTGCATGGTATTGTCCTAAAAAGGGTTTGGGGACCCGGGTCCTACCCCAGGGGACATGTATCAATGCAAAAAAAACTTTTAAAAACGGCTGTTTTTTCGGGAGCAGTGATTTTAATGATGCTTAAAGTAAAAAAAAAAAGTGAAATATTCCTTTAAATATCGTACCTGGGGGGTGTCTATAGTATGCCTGTAAAGTGACGCGTGTTTCCCATGTTTAGAACAGTCCCTGCACCAAATGTCATTTTTAAAGGAAAAAATCTCATTTAAAACTGCTTGCGGGTTTAATGTCATGTCGGGTCATGGCAATATGGATGAAAATCAGTGAGACAAACGGCATGGGTACCCCCCCAGTCCATTACCAGGCCCTTTGGGTCCTGTATGGATATTAAGGGGAACCCCGCACCCAAATTAAAATAAGGAAAGGCCCTATATACTCTGAACAGCAGTATACAGGCGGTGCAAACAAGACAGGGACTGTAGGTTTGTTGTTAAGTAGAATCTCTTTGTAATTTTGAACGGGTACATTTTTAACGTGTTTAGCTCCAGCCAAAAAATCTTTTTTAAGCTTTTTGGAAAACATAGGGAAGGGTTATCACCCCTGTGACATTTGTTTTGCTGTCTTTCCTCCTCTTCAGAAGATTTCACCTCACTTTTTTGTCCCAATGAAAAATGTTTTTTGAAAATTTGGGTTTTTTTGTGGAACAAGGATTGGAAAGCATCAGTGGAAAGGAGAAATTGTTTTCCCCTATTAACTCTTACAGGAGAGAATTTCCCTTCCTAGGGGTAGATTTCATCTCACTTCCTGTTGTCTCCTTCCGTTTGCAAGTAGGAGTCGTTTGTAAGTTAGATGTTTGAAAGTAGGGTCCTGCCCTATATACTCAGCAGAAATTTGGGCCTTAGGTGTTGCTGTGGCCACAACACTGTAAGCCCTCACAGGGCCCTGCTGTGAAATATTAGATCAAGAATTGTAATTACATGCCCCTGTTGAACAGGAGCTGAAAAATTAGGCCTTAGGCACTGGTGCTGGTGCCACAACACTGCAACCCCTCACAGACACTCTAGTTGGAACGCAGGAACGAGCCCTGCTGCAAAGTATTGCTTCAAAAATTGTAATTACACGCCCCTGTTAGACAGGGGCAGAAAAATTGGGCCTTAGGCACTGGTGCTGGTGCCACAACACTGCAAGCCCTCACAGACACTCTAGTTGGAACGCAGGAACGAGCCCTGCTGCAAAGTATTACATCAAAAATTGTAATTACACGCCCCTGTTAAACAGGGGCTGAAAAATTGTGCCTTAGGCACTGGTGGTGGCGCCCAGAACCAAAAATGTTCTTACAAGCTATCAGCGTGATGATTGAGGAGGAAGAGGATAATTACTCAGGGATAGTCACTCAGCATCAGCATAGGCAGTCTTTGAAGGGATCTGAGATTTCAAAAAAAATTATTCGGTTACATCAGCATCAGGTGCTTGGTAGCTGGTGGTGATCCAAGACTGATTCATTTTTATGAAGGTCAGCCGATCGACCGAGTCGGTGGACAGACGCACCCTGTGATCGGTTACCACGCCTCCAGCAGCACTGAATGTGCGTTCCGAAAGAACGCTGGATGCAGGACAGGCCAATAGCTCAATTGCATACTGTGCAAGCTCTGGCCAGTGATCCATCCTCAAGACCCAGTAACCCAGAGGATTTTCGGTGGGAAAGGTGTCCAAGTCTGATCTTGCCCCTAGGTATTCCTGCACCATGTAAAACAGACGCTGGCGATGGTTGCTGGAACTGATCATACCTTGGGGCTGCGGACCAAAAAATTGTCTGAACGCATCGGTCAGACGGCCACCTTCTCCACCGCTCCTTCTTTGACTGACCGAAGCCTCAGCAACACGTTGTCCAGAAACAGGAGTTTGTAACCTCCCAGTCTCTGGGAACGCGTTGCACAGACCTTTCTGCAAGGCCTCCCGAAGATGTTTCATCCTCTGCTCCCTCTGCGATGGCAAGATAAGGTCCGCAACCTTACCCTTGTAACGTGGATCAAGGAGGGTTGCCAGCCAGTATTGGTCCTTCTCCTTGATACCACGAATACGAGGATCCTTACGCAGGCTTTGCAGGATCAGGGAGGCCATGCAGCGTAGGTTTGCTGAGGCATTCGGTCCGGAGTCCTCTGGGTCACTAAGGACAACAACGTCCGCAGCCACCTCCTCCCAGCCACGTACAAGTCCATGTGTTCCTTGGGACTGATCCCTTAAAGACTGCTGCTGATGCTGAGTGCCAGGTTCCACCTCCATACTGACACAATCTTCCTCCTCCTCCTCCTCCTCCTCGTCCTCTTCCTGTGTGATCGGCGGGCACGCAGGAACACTGTCTGGATAAAGGGGGCCTTGAGAGCTAAGGAAGTCCTCCTCTTCCTGCCTCTGTTCTGCCTCAAGTGCCCTGTCCATTATTCCACGCAGCGTGTGCTCCAACAGGTGGACAAGGGGGACAGTGTCACTGATGCATGCACTGTCAGTGCTCACCATCCTCGTGGCCTCCTCGAATGGTGACAGGACAGTGCATGCATCCCTGATCATGGCCCACTGGCGTGGGGAAAAAAACCAAGCTCCCCTGACCCTGTCCTGGTGCCATAGTCGCACAGGTACTCATTGATGGCCCTCTGCTGCGTGTGCAGCCGCTGCAGCATGGCCAACGTTGAGTTCCACCTGGTGGGCATGTCACAGATTAGGCGGTTCTTGGGCAGGTTAAACTCCTTTTGGAGGTCCGTCAGCCGAGCACTGGCATTATATGACCGGCGGAAATGCACACAGACTTTCCTGGCCTGCCTCAGGACATCCTGTAAGCCCGGGTACCTGCCCAAGAACCGCTGCACCACCAAGTTAAGGACGTGAGCCAAACAGGGCACATGGGTCAGTTCTCGCTGTCGGAGGGCAGAGAGGAGGTTGGTGCCATTGTCGCAAACCACCATTCCTGCCTTAAGTTGGCGTGGCGTCAACCACCTCTGAACCTGCCCCTGCAGAGCTGACAGAACCTCTGCCCCAGTGTGGCTCCTGTCCCCCAAGCACACCAGCTCAAGCACCGCATGGCATCTTTTGGCCTGCGTACTTGCGTAGCCCCTTGAACGCCTACGGAGCACCGCTGGTTCCGAGGAAGAGGCCATGGAGGAAGAAGAAGAGGAGGGGGTGGAGGAGAGAGGTGTGTCACAATTAGCATTTTGGAGGCGTGGTGGCGGAACAACCTCCAACACTACTGCACCTTGTCCTGCATCCTTCCCAGCTGCCAGCAGAGTCAGCCAATGCGCCGTGAAACTTAGGTAACGTCCCTGTCCATGCCTGCTGGACCATGAGTCAGCGGTAATATGCACCTTACCGCTGACCACCCTGTCCAGCGAGGCATGGACATTGCCTTCCACATGCCGGTAGAGAGCCGGAATCGCCTTCCGTGAGAAAAAGTGGCGTTTGGGTATCTGCCACTGAGGAACCGCACATTCCACAAACTCACGGAAGGGGGCAGAGTCTACCAACTGAAAAGGCAGCAGTTGAAGTGCTAGCAATTTTGCCAAGCTAGCATTCAACCGCTGGGCATGGGGATGGCTGGGAGCAAACTTCTTTCGGCGGTGCAGCAGCTGGGGCAGGGAAATTTGCCTGGTACAATCTGACGTCGGTGTACCAAAAGCAGATTGCCCACAAGTACTTGGCTGTGACACACCTAATTCTACACCTTCATTCCTCTCACTGCAGGTCTCAGAGAGGACTGAAGGTCTAGTGGGGTTGGAAATCTCAGCTGATGAGGAGCAAGGAGAGATCCTCTTTGTTCTTTGGTGTGGGTCTTTTAGATACGCTTGCCAACGAACTGCATGGCAGGTCAACATATGTCTGGTCAAGCATGTGGTACCCAAGCGGGAGATGTTTTGGCCACGCGAGATACGCTTGAGACATATGTTGCAAACAGCAGCGGTGCGATCTGATGCACTCGTCTCAAAAAAGGCCCACACCAAAGAACTTTTTGAATAACGCGCAGAAACTGCAGCGCCCTGCACATGTGGAGCTTTGGGGTGTGATGCAGTCAATGTGCTGCCCTTAGGCTGGCCCCTGGAGGGCATCCTGCCTCGTTGGTGATGTGCCGCCTCCTCCTCCTCCTCCTCTCTCCTATCAGGCACCCACGTTGAGTCAGTGACCTCATCATCCCCTCCCTCCTCATCACTGGAGCAAACCTGGCAGTATGCTGCAGCAGGGGGAGCATGACTGCCAGATTGCTGTCCTTCTTGGGCACCCCCTCTGTCCGTGCTCATGTTACTGCCTTCATCGAGCTCAGTATCATCATCAGAGCCTTCCAAACGCTGGGCATCCTCCTGTAGCATGTACCCAACACTGTGGTCAAACAGTTCGAGGGAATCCTCAGGAGGACATGGTGGAGCTAGGGAAGGAGTCACTGATGACATTGAGCTGAGGGAAGAGGCCGCTGCTTTGCCAGACATAGTACCATGGGCATGGGTGAGAGAGGATGAGGAGGATGAGGACGGCTTGGTCATCCACTCGACCAAGTCTTCCGCATGTTGCGGCTCAACACGGCCAGCTGCCGAAAAAAAGGCCAAGCGTGTCCCATGGCCACGTGCTGATGAGGATGCACCGTCTCCACAACCAGCACTAGACACAGAGCCTGCTTGCCCTCTCTTATTGGCTTGTGACTGTCTGCCTCTCCTTCTTGGCCTTCCAGACATACTAATGGCCTGTAGCTGCACTAAGCTGGGATAGAACACCTGTAATTTTCTTCAGGTAGCTTTATATACTGTAACCAGACAAGCCTGCCTGTCAGTAGGAAGATAACAGGAACGGATCTAGCTGAACACTGTGAGCAGGACGCACTGCACTAAATGTAAATAGCAGGAACGGATCTAGCTGAACACTGTGAGCAGGACGCACTGCACTAAATGTAAATAGCAGGAACGGATCTAGCTGAACACTGTGAGCAGGACGCACTGCACTAAATGTAAATAACAGGAACGGATCTAGCTGAACACTGTGAGCAGGACGCACTGCACTAAATGTAAATAGCAGGAACAGATCTAGCTGAACACTGTGAGCAGGACGCACTGCACTAAATGTAAATAGCAGAAATGGATCTAGCTGAACACTGTGAGCAGGACGCACTGCACTAAATGTAAATAGCAGGAACGGATCTAGCTGAACACTGTGAGCAGGACGCACTGCACTAAATGTAAATAGCAGGAACGGATCTAGCTGAACACTGTGAGCAGGACGCACTGCACTAAATGTAAATAGCAGGAACGGATCTAGCTGAACACTGTGAGCAGGACGCACTGCACTAAATGTAAATAACAGGAACGGATCTGGCTGAACACTGTGAGAGGGACGCACTGCACTAAATGTAAATAGTCTAGATAGAAGATAACAGGAACGGATCTAGCTAAACTGAATACAGTGTATATATATATATGCAACACCTGGGATGCATATATATACACAATACACTGTAAGTGCAGCTAACTGACTGACTGTTCTGCCTAATCTATCTAACTCAAATCAAATGACACTGTCTCTCTCTCTCTCTATCTCTCAGCACACCGGAACACACACTACACAGGGCCGCCGTGCAGGCAGCCTTATATAGTGTGGGGCGTGTACTAAATCCCCTGAGCCATAATTGGCCAAAGCCACCCTGGCTTTGGCCAATTACAGCTCTCTCTACTGACGGCGCTGTGATTGGCCAAGCATGCGGGTCATAGTGCATGCTTGACCAATCATCAGCCAGCAATGCACTGCGATGCCGCAGTGAATTATGGGCCGTGACGCGCCACACGAATTTGGCGCGAACGGCCCATATCGTTCGCAATTCGGCGAACGACCGAACAGCCGATGTTCGAGTCGAACATGGGTTCGACTCGAACACGAAGCTCATCCCTAGTTCAGAGGTGTATCAAATTCTGTTTGGCTACATTTGAAGTCTACTGCTCACTGGTTAACAGTTGCCTCCATTTCTGATTCATGGTCATGCTAAGATTTTAAAACTTCCGGTGCCTCTCAGTCTGAGTTAATGAACAATCTCCCTTAATCCCCCAGCCCAAACAGTTCCGACATTTGCACTTCAATGGCCCCCTGGTGAGTTGAAGCCTTAATGTCTGCAAATACTCTTTGATTCAAATAACACCTGGGGACCTTCCCTGGTTCCCACGAGTGTACAGCAAAAACTGCATTTCTAACAAGGTGAGCTGGGCCCTATCATGATATTAAAAACATATACACACATATATACATACATACATATATATACACGCATGCCCGCATACCTACACATATATATACATACATCCTATGGGGCACAGCAATTTAATTAGAGTCCTTGCAATGGTTCGCTTGGATCTCATTGATATAAATATGGAATTCAATATCTCCATCACATTCCCCCCTGAAGTTCATTCTTGAACTTATGTCCTCCTCCAATGATCTTGCACCCACCCACAACAGCCCAGAATGCCCAACTCCCTAACCACCACCACTACAGCCTCCTCTTCTTGTCTTGAGCACGACGAAACCCATCAAGGTAGACTTGAGACAGCAATGAAATCCTGGTGTCTTTGAGACTTCACATTCGACCCATGAGTGTCTATACTGCAATGTTTCTTCGCCCCTCTGCCTTGGAAGAGCGGAACTCCAAGATTGATGGCGGGATCCTGGCATCTTTTAGTCCCATAACTTGGGAATGCTGTGTGATGTTTGCAACGATTGGATCGGAACGCGAGACAGCACTGTTCAGCATGGTGAAGGAAAGTCAAGGACAGTCTGGTCATTGTCCCTTGGTCTTAAGATATGTCGTGGTGGTTTTTGTTGCTTCTTTAGGTGGTGGTAGGGCAGGCCTCCAGACAGTCGTGCATGAATAGAAAAAAAAAAAAGAATGTCAGTATACAGTTATTGGAGGAATGCCAGACAGGAGTAGTGTGGCCATTAAGGCTAAATACTTATAAGGGGTGTAATGTGAACGAGTAGAGTGGGATCCCCACAGGGTACAGAGTCCGAGCAACAGCCAGTATAATCCATGGCCCTTGATGGTAGGGATAGTCAACACTGCCTGCTATTGCCAGGTCCCTGGGTTCACCACACCTGCTCACGGGGCTCAGGTTAAGGCAGTAGGTGTACTAGGGGAGGTAGAATTACATTAAGACATAAAAACTAGATGTCCAGGGAAACTTTGGTTAAAATATGGTACTGGCGGGCAGGAAAAGTCTTTTTTAAACAAAAATGATATGACTGATGTCTTTGTTAGATTATCTTAGATAGATGATAGAAACCAAAGAAAAAAAACCTAGAGAGCATAATTTTAAAGAAGGAAAAGGAACAGAAGAGAGTTGAGTAATGAAAATGAACAGGAAAAATAGTGGAAATAATAATGAAAAAAAGAAACAAAAAACTACAGATTTAATGCTGCTCCAACCAAGACGGTTAAAGAACCTTGAATCTGTATTAAAAAAACAAATACATCGGTTGAAAAAAATTAAAAAATGAATACAATAAAAAAAAAAAATAAATAAATAAAATAACAAATGTAGTTCCTTTAAAAAAAAAAAAAATTCCTGTCCCATACTAGTAATTAGCAGTAATTTTGCAGGTCAGGTACACAGATATTAACGAGAGGGAGAAAATAAAAAATAATAAAAAATGATTAAAACTTTTAGAATTTAGGTAAGCCTGACTGCACTTTATTATTACAAATTGAAGAGGCTTATCCCTAGAACACAAAAAAAAGAAAAATATAGTTCTAGGGTCCTCTCTTAAATGCACAAATTCTTTGTACTGGTCTGGATTGGATCAGGCTTCCTCAGAGATTTGTTTCTGAGTTAGTGGACTTTCTGTTCCTTGAGAGAAGATACCTCGTTGAGGTACACATTCTCATAGCTTTGGCGTTCATTACCCTGATAGTAATGCCCATTATTACTTGCATCAGGAAAAGCAATAAGGCTACACAGATTAGGACAACAACAGGGTGGAGAGAAATGTTTAGGAAACCTGTAGCGTTAGGACTGTACCCACATAAACTTTCCCACCAGGAAATCTTAGCGTCTGCATCTAAAGCGTGGGATACTTGGATAAATCTATTTTGATCATGGGTTAGTCGTATGGTGGCTTGTTTCTCAGCATCTCTTAGCACATTTAATATTTCATCCTGTTGTCCGAAATGCATCAGCCAAGCTTTTAACTAAAGTCCCAAATCCCAAAGGAAGTTTCTGTAAATGTATGGGAGTATGAGGTTTGATATCAAGCCTTTTCTCTGGGGTGATAGGGGTCTGCCCTTGTGTCCCTGCTTTATCTATTCCAAGGACAGGGGAAGATGTGCAGTAGACTCCCTGAGGTAGTGTACCACGCGGAGTACAGTTAAACCCGCATGTAGAATATAGGGCATCACTGGACGTTTGATACCAGCACCAGTACCCTAGTCTCAGGTCTCAAGTATTTTAACTTTATTTAGGACCAGTTGGGACACTACCCCGGCATCCACTAGACATGACCCCCTCTGTGCCAGCATTGTTGCCTTTTCCCATAGCACAACACCTTCCTTTCTCCAGCACTCATCAGTACCAGTCATCTGCGGCTGTCCAGACTCAAACCATCAGAACAAGATGGACTCCAGGGTGTAACCCAGTAGAGTCTGATAGGATAGTACCCAGATCGACCGTGATATCTGCACAATGTTCCATCCCTGCCATTAGGAATGAGAACAGTGCAAGTTAGATTTTTGACGATCCTGGAACTGAGTCATCCACCAATCTATTACGATTCGTAGGCAACTTGGATACTACCCCACCTGCCTGTCCTTGCAAAGTGATGCTGGACAGAGCAAGTTGGCTTTCCTAACCCCTTCCCTGATATGTAGCACAAGACCCCCCCCCCCATGTGATCTTGAGTATCTCCAGCTCCATAGTGTTTTAAGGTACCCAGTGCCCCACCTCCAGCTCCAAAGACAGTCTCCATTAAGCCTCTCTTTCCTAAGGATGGGAAATAGTCAGAACACCCGGATTGAAAACCACCTGCCACCAGGTACACTTGTTTCTTTATAGAGGCTGCACACCTTATGGGGCACTGGTCTTCCTGTCTTGCAGGACACAGACCACTAGTTAAGGTACACAAGGAGTCTAGGACAGGAAGGACACCTATGGGTATTAACTGAGGAGAATAAAGCATGCCCACACAACTCTATCCCTGTGCCTGGATTTCAGAGACCCTGCCCAGGGTATACAATGCACCTCTACCTATGGTTAGGTTCAAGGAACCCTCTAGTTCCATGACTAACGTTACATGGGTATTCTTTAGGACACAGAAACAAACTCTTCTATGTCCCAAATAATACCCAGGTGCTTCCTTCCCAGCAATGACCTCTCCATCCAGAACACAGAGTGCAATATCTTCCCAACATTTTTCGCTCACCACCATGTATTGACCTGGCATATAAAGGCCATCATGGTCATGTTTCCGACAGAGGGAAGTATCAACCTGCCTCCAGCTTCCATCTTCTCTGATCCCATGTGGGTAATTTAGCTTCAAATGCAACAAGATAGAATCCTCAGTCAGTAAGCCCATTGATGCCACCAAATATACAGGCCGAGTATGCACTTCTGTATATGGGATCATACAAGCATAACACCTTTCACAATCCAAGCTAGTACAGCCCATCCAGGCATTCAACCACCACTTTGGATTAAAAAAAGAAGAAAAAAAAGAAAACGGAATGGCGGGACTTTATATGAAACATGCACTCCAGGAGATAACAACTTAAAACCATGAATGTGGCAAGTAACCAATATAACAGATCCAAAACACATTGCATGAAAGCATAACGTAACATCAATTGGCATTAAATGATTTATTGATATATAAATTGTAACCAAAGTAAAAATAATATTGACATGGTTCATAATAATAGTAAAAACCCTTATTCATAACGAGACAGGTCTTGAATTGTACATAAGGTATAGCAAAAATACAGTTAATGACATGGTTAGTTCATTTTGTACATACTGTAAACAGCAATTCCATAGAAGACAGGTCTCTAAAATAATTCATTATAAGCTGGGTAGGCAAGTAAAATCCAATTGATATGTAGAATAAATCAACAATGCAATTTTAAATATATGGGGGCAACCAGTGGCTCACACTTCCATAATAGAACAACATGATTGGCTCATATTGATACAAACTGTAGATAGCCAGATTCACTGAGGTGTATCTCCATGATAAGTAATTATAACTAGAATGTGTTGGTACAGTCCAGGTGGTATAAATACGGTAATAGAATGATACTAATATAGTGTAGACATGGGGGCATCTATTGGCTCAACGCGTTTCGTGGTGACCGCCACTCTTCAGGAGCAGGTAGGTATAGGTGTCTATAGATTAAAAAAAAAAAACATGTATATTAAAAGAGCTTATATGGTAGATCTGTGTAGAGGGGGAGGAAGGACGAGAAAAAAGGGGGGGTATAGCCCGATTCTAGTTTTGAGAATCGGGCTATACCCCCCCTTTTTTCTCGTCCTTCCTCCCCCTCTACACAGATCTACCATATAAGCTCTTTTAATATACATGATCAATAAATCATTTAATGCCAATTGATGTTACGTTATGCTTCCATGCAATGTGTTTTGGTTCTGTTATATTGGTTACTTGCCACATTCATGGTTTTAAGTTGTTATCTCCTGGAGTGCATGTTTCATATAAAGTCCCGCCATTCCGTTTTCTTTTTTTGCTCAAATTATTGGGGATGGAGACGCTTGGTTCTACCCACCTGGCGTCTCATGCAAAGTCCCACCTTGTTGCACTGTTTTCTAATATGCCACCACTTTGGATTAGTGTAAGCAATGTGTTTTGGCAAAGTCTTACTGAGCGGTGATGCTAACTCATCAGGCCACTGCCCTTCATACAGAGACTGTACAATCAGCTTAATGCTGGTTGATAATTCTGCCTGCCGCTGCGTGCACGCCAGAGCCCATGACATATTTTTGCCCTGTATCACCACACTATCTCCCAAACTCTTAAAATGGCAGATAAAATCTTGAGCTACTTTTACCTGGGTATTTATGAGACGTTGTTGAATATTATCAAGAATGTTATTAATCTCTCTCTGAGCAACAAAACCCCGCTTCTGTCTGAAGCTATACCTGAGAGTTTGTTCTTCAGGAGATCGATGTCCACTCCATTAACAACACCCATCCCAGCTCCTATTCCTCCCATATAGTGCTGAATACATCTCTCCTCTTTTGAGTTACTCCTCAGAAATAAGCGTCCTGTATGAACCTCATCCTGTGTCCGCACATCTCTGGGAGCAAGCCACTGGCACAATGACTGCACTTGATTCAGTGTATACTCAGCACATATAGGGTAATAGGTTTTTATCAACCACTGTGAGATGTTGCAATGCCATGTGGTGAAGAACAGCCAGGAGCTGGTAACACCCCACACCATTTTCCTGCACAACTCTTCCCCAGACTCACCCAAAACTGTACAATACGAGGCCAGACCTATACACTCTCAACTTGTATGCCATCAGGCAGGCCCTTGTACTACACATCTGAAGGTAAATCTAAAGGAAATTGGAAAACAAAAATTGCATAATGTGTATCTAACTCGGGGAACTTCTGCTACCAAACACAACTGGCCAAAGGGCAAAGAAAAATCCCTTGCAGCACTGAGTCGCCAGGATCACTGAACAGGAGTGGGTACACGAGCCGACCGATGTGTCCTTTAACCACTAGCCTAGCGCCCACTGTCATATGACAAAAGTAGTGAGCAAACCCTGCGAGCCACTTACGGATGAATGCCTAACAAAATGGTGAGTAATTAATCTTAGGTGGAGACCAGCTGCAAACACTCAGTCACGTTTCATAATCGTGCAAAGTGGTAAAAATAAAACAATGTGTCTGCGCTGGAAAAAAATCACATCAATCAAAAGTGCAGCAATAATAAACATAAACAACATAGGTGTTAACAAATAGTACACTTGAGTGAAAATACCCCTAAGTGCTAAAGTATAAAGTGCACAGTGCTATATAAAACGCACAATGTGAGTGGTCAATCAAAGAACATATAGATATTGGATCAAATGAAATATAAAGGGATATAACTACTAGTGAATGAAATAAAGTCCAAAACAGTACATATCCAGAAATATAAGAGTGCCCAGAAAAAACATAGTCCGAAGATTTAGTGAAATCCGCATATCCTTCCTTCCAAAAGTGTGTCACCAAGAAACATGCTGTAGTGTCTTCCAGCCACCCCCACAGGTATATATGCTCACCTTCCTGTGTGTGACACAGTGATTAAACTATGTCAAACAAAGCTTTGGAGCCACTCCTGTGCTCTTTTGGAACCAGCTGTGCAGACCTCCAATGCTCTCAAATGAAGATAATATATGCAAAAGAAAAAAACTCCATAGCGCAATATTGCAAGGTGTAATAAAAGGATTTTAATAAAAAGTTCTCTCCCCTTGCTGGGGTACTCACATACTGTGGGTGCGTGAGTGCACCATCCTTAACAAACAGAGAACGGACAATCTCGCGGTGTGGCGTGCGATGCGGTGTGTGTATCGAAACTCTCCTTCTCCCTCTCTGCTGACAGCTCCGTCCAGGCCCCTCCCCTACGCGTGTTCGGCACCGGGACCACGTGCCTTCATTGCGCTATGGAGTTTTTTTTCTTTTGCATATATTATCTTCATTTGAGAGCATTGGAGGTCTGCACAGCTGGTTCCAAAAGAGCACAGGAGTGGCTCCAAAGCTTTGTTTGACATAGTTTAATCACTGTGTCACACACAGGAAGGTGAGCATATATACCTGTGGGGGTGGCTGGAAGACACTACAGCATGTTTCTTGGTGACACACTTTTGGAAGGAAGGATATGCGGATTTCACTAAATCTTCGGACTATGTTTTTTCTGGGCACTCTTATATTTCTGGATATGTACTGTTTTGGACTTTATTTCATTCACTAGTAGTTATATCCCTTTATATTTCATTTGATCCAATATCTATATGTTCTTTGATTGACCACTCACATTGTGCGTTTTATATAGCACTGTGCACTTTATACTTTAGCACTTAGGGGTATTTTCACTCAAGTGTACTATTTGTTAACACCTATGTTGTTTATGTTTATTATTGCTGCACTTTTGATTGATGTGATTTTTTTCCAGCGCAGACACATTGTTTTATTTTTACCACTGTCATATGACGGCAGGACGGTAAGCCTATTGTTCTGGGCGGACGTCATATGACGTCCGCCCGTTTAAACAGGGCATGCGCGCGATCGTAAGCGCGCAGCCCTGTACTGTCGGTGGCGGCATGTCACCGAGACACCGCTCGTCACCGACAGGGGTGAACAGCCACTGGGCATGGCTGTTTACCACGTGATCGGCCGTGATGAAGTCACGGCCGATCACTAATGGTACATCCCGCATTGCACTGCGGATGCGCGCGATCGTGAGCGAGCTGCGCGTGCACGTCGGTGGCGGCGTGTTCCCCGGGAACACTGCTCGTCACCGACAATAGTTTACAGCCATTGGCCAATTCTATGTACCATGTGATCGGCTGTGATCCATTCACAGCCAATCACTAACTGTAAACAAAGAGCTGACACTAGCTGTTACTAGCCCTTCTCTCCTCACACACCGTTTCCAGTGTGAGGAGAGAAGAGCCAGGAGCAGTGAGTTACAGATCTTTGTATTGTAGTGTCTGCACCAACACCACTTCTGTCCCATCGCCCCCCCCCAATTATCATCTGTCACCCAACAGTCACCCCATAAAAAGTGCACCTGTCACATAGAGACTGCCATTAGTGACCATCAGCGGTGCCCTGTCACCCACCAGTGACCGTTCCCTGTCACCCGTCACCCATCAGTGACCTGCCCTGTCACCCGTCACCCACCAGTGACTGTGCCCTGTCACCCGTCACCCACCAGTGACCATCAGCGGTGCACCCATCACCCATCAGTGACCGTCGCCTGTCAGTGACCGTCACCTGTCAACAATCTGTGACTATCACCTGTCACCGTCCGTGGCCTGTCACCCATCAGTGACCGTGCCCTCTCACCCATCACCCATCAGTGACTGTGCCCTGTCACCCATCAGTGACCATCAGCGGTGCACCTGTCACCCATCAGTGACCGTCGCCTGTCAACTATCTGTGACCATCGCCCATCACACCATCACCTCTCAGTGAACGTCACCTGCCACCCATTGCACAGCCCATCAGTGACCGTCACCTGCCACCCATCTGTCACCCGTCGCACAGCTACCCGCCACACAGCCATGTCCAAAAGAGGATATACTAGTGGGGAGGCGTTCCAGATCCTCTCTATGACTGATGAGAGCACCGGGGAGTTCTCATCAGAGTCCAAATCTGATTCCGAATCAAATTCGGCATTTGAACCGATCGAGAGTAGCAATGATTCGGATGAAGAATGGGTCCCTCCTAAAAGGGCACGACACTCTGGAAACCAGGAAGCCGCCAGCAACCGGGATTATATTCCCAGGCCCAGTACCAGCTCTGCCGCCAGAAATAGGCCCCAGGAAGAAAGGCCCAGTACCAGTGCTGCCGCCAGCAATAGGCCCCAGGAACAAAGGCCCAGTACCAGTGCTGCCACCAGAGATAGGCCCCGCGCACAAATGCCCAGTACCAGTGCTGCCACCAGAGATAGGCCCCACGCACAAATGCCCAGTACCAGTGCTGCCACATGACACCTGAGTTCCAGCACAGGAAATTCAACTTCCCCAACTACTGGAGTGTCACGTCCCCCAAGAGCCAGGGCCGCTACCTATATGCCAGATGGTCTTGCCAACCCAACATGGCTGCCTTCCAACTCGGGATCACCAAATATTCCCCCTTTCACAGCACAGCCAGGTGTGCAGGCCAACACCCAAAATTTTACAGAGATCAATTTTTTTCACCTGTTTTTGCCCGACACTTTGCTGCAGTTCATTGTGGACCAGACAAATTTGTATGCCCAGCAGTATATTGCCAGCAACCCCCAATCATCTTATGCCCGTCCGTTTGAGTGGAGAGATTTGAATTTGGAGGAGTTCAAATTGTTTTTGGGCCTCACCCTAAATATGGGGCTTACAAAAAAAAATGAAGGACATACCTATTGCTCCACCCACCCCATCCACCATATGCCCATGTATTCTGCCGCTATGTCCAGGTCCCGATATGAGATGATTATGAGATTCTTTCATTTTAACGACAACACCCAGTGCCCTCCCCGCAATCATCCAAATTCCGATAAGCTATACAAGATTCGCCCACTAATAAATTTATTTTCCCAACGATTTGCAGAACTTTATGTCCCCGAGAAGAATATATGTGTGGATGAGTCCCTGGTACCATTTTCAGGCCGGCTAGGAATAAAACAGTATATTCCTAGCAAAAAGGCCAAATATGGAGTCAAATTTTACAAGCTGTGTGAGAGAGCCACGGGATATCTATATGCATTCCGCATATATGAGGGAAGAGATTCCCAGCTCCAGCCCCCTGAGTGCCCGGCCTACATGGGCACAACTGGAAAAATCGTATGGGACCTGGCTTACCCACTTCTGAAAAAAGGCTATCATATATACCTGGACAACTTTTATACCAGCCTGCCCCTTTTCAGACACCTATATATTGAAAAAACCCTGGCCTGCGGAACTTCAAGAAAAAATAGGAAGGGCTTCCCACAATCCATTGTGAACAAAAGGCTGAAAAAGGGGGAAAGAGCAACACTGAGATGTAATGAAGTGCTGGCCTTGAGGTGGAAGGATAACAGGAACGTGCACATGATGTCCACCATTCATGATGACACTGCAGTTGTAGTTCAGCAAAGACGAGGTCCCATTGAAAAACCGACATGTGTCCAAGACTATAATCTCTACATGGGGGGGGGTGGATTTCAATGACCAAATGATTCAGCCCTATTTGTCAATAAGGAGGTCCCGATTCTGGTATAAGAAGGTAGCAATATATCTAATCCATTTGGCCGTTTACAATTCATACAAAATCTACACAAAATCCACAGAAAGCCCCGCCCCCTTCCTAAAATTCATAGAAGTAGTAGTCACGTCCCTCATCTATCCACAAAGACCCCTCCCAGAAGTACTTTGTTCTGATGCTGTTAGCCGACTTCATGAACGCCACTTCCCGTACAACATTCCACCATCGGAAGCAGGCCGAAGACGGCAAAAAAAATGTTGTGTGTGCAGCAGAAGAGGTTTTCGAAAAGATACCAGCTTCCATTGTCCCCAGTGTCCCTCCCAACCTGGCCTTTGCATTGGTGAATGCTTCGAACTGTATCATACATCCCCAAGTTATTAGCCCATATTTTCCCCATTTTCGCTGATCATTTTCCATGCTTCCCCAAATAACCATGCCACTGCCTTCAATGTGAACTGACCCTGGCCTGCTTTTTGACTATGCCTCTGCCTACCATTTGGACTGCTTCCACATGAACTGACCCTGGCCTGTTTTGACTATGCCTCTGCCCACCGTTTGGACTGCTTGCTCCTGAACTGACCCTGGCCTGTTTTGTGACTACGCTTCTGCTCACCGCTTGGACTGCTTGCACGTTAACTGACCCTGGCCTGTTTTATGGACTATGCTTTTGCCTACCGCTTGGACTGATCTGTTGCCCTGCTACTATAGTACACAGTAGGGATGAGCCGAACACCCCCCTGTTCGGTTCGCACCAGAACATGCGAACAGGAAAAAAATTCGTTCGAACACGCGAACACCGTTAAAGTCTATGGGACACGAACATGAATAATCAAAAGTGCTAATTTTAAAGGCTAATATGCAAGTTATTGTCAATAAAAGTGTTTGGGGACCTGGGTCCTGCCCCAGGGGACATGGATCAATGCAAAAAAAAGTTTTAAAAACGGCCGTTTTTTCAGGAGCAGTGATTTTAATAATGCTTAAAGTCAAACAATAAAAGTGTAATATCCCTTTAAATTTCGTACCTGGAGGGTGTCTATAGTATGCCTGTAAAGGGGCGCATGTTTCCCGTGTTTAGAACAGTCTGACAGCAAAATGACATTTTGAAGGAAAAAACTCATTTAAAACTACCGCGGCTATTGCATTGCCGACAATACACATAGAAGTTCATTGATAAAAACGGCATGGGAATTCCCCACAGGGCAACCCCGAACCAAAATTAAAAAAAAAAAATGATGTGGGAGTCCCCCTAAATTCCATACAAGGCCCTTCAGGTCTGGTATGGATATTAAGGGGAACCCCAGCCAAAATTTAAAAAAAAAATTGACGTGGGGTTCCCCCTAAATTCCATACCAGACCCTTCAGGTCTGGTATGGATTTTAAGGGGAACCCCGCGCCCAAAAAAAAAAAAAAAACGGCGTGGGGTCCCCCTAAAAATCCATACCAGACCCTTATCCGAGCACGCAACCTGGCAGGCCGCAGGAAAAGAGGGGGGGACGAGAGTGCGGCCCCCCCCCTCCTGAACCATACCAGGCCACATGCCCTCAACATTGGGAGGGTGCTTTGGGGTAGCCCCCCAAAGCACCTTGTCCCCATGTTGATGAAGACAAGGGCCTCATCCCCACAACCGTGGCCGGTGGTTGTGGGGGTCTGCGGGCGGGGGGCTTATCGGAATCTGGAAGCCCCCTTTAACAAGGGGACCCCCAGATCCCGCCCCCCCCCCTGTGTGAAATGGTAAGGGGGTACTTACCCCTACCATTTCACTAAAAAACTGTCAAAAATGTTAAAAATGACAAGAGACAGTTTTTGACAATTCCTTTATTTAAATGCTTCTTCTTTCTTCCTTCATCTTCTTCTTCTTCTGGTTCTTCTGGCTCTTCTGGTTCTTCCTCCGGCGTTCTCGTCCAGCATCTCCTCCGCGGCGTCTTCTATCTTCTTCTCCTCGGGCCGCTCCGCACCCATGGCATGAGGGGGGAGGCTCCCGCTCTTCTCTTCATCTTCTTCTTCATCTTCATCTTCTTCTTCATCTTCTTCTTCTTCTTCTTCTTCTTCTCTTCTTCATCTCTTCTTCCTTCTTCATTTCTTCTGCGGGCCGCTCCGCATCCATGCATGAAGGGAGGCTCCCGCTGTGTGACGGCGTCTCTTCGTCACGGGGAATGCCACAGGGAAGTCCCGTCATGTCCCGTGCGTCAGAGGGGGGCGGGGTCACCGGGTGGCCCCGCCCCCCGTTATTTAAGAACCGTCAGACGAAGAGACGCCGTCACACAGCGGGAGCCTCCCTCCATGCATGGATGCGGAGCGGCCCGCAGAAGAAATGAAGAAGGGAGAAGAGATGAAGAAGAGAAGAAGAAGAAGAAGAAGAAGAAGAAGA
This sequence comes from Lithobates septentrionalis, assembly GCA_037952835.1. NCBI lineage: Eukaryota > Metazoa > Chordata > Amphibia > Anura > Ranidae > Lithobates > Lithobates septentrionalis. The sequence goes on along the minus strand of JBBDGP010002165.1, from coordinate 458,059 downwards.
AGAAGAAGAAGATGAAGAAGAAGATGAAGATGAAGAAGAAGATGAAGAGAAGAGCGGGAGCCTCCCCCCTCATGCCATGGGTGCGGAGCGGCCCGAGGAGAAGAAGATAGAAGACGCCGCGGAGGAGATGCTGGACGAGAACGCCGGAGGAAGAACCAGAAGAGCCAGAAGAACCAGAAGAAGAAGAAGATGAAGGAAGAAAGAAGAAGCATTTAAATAAAGGAATTGTCAAAAACTGTCTCTTGTCATTTTTAACATTTTTGACAGTTTTTTAGTGAAATGGTAGGGGTAAGTACCCCCTTACCATTTCACACAGGGGGGGGGCCGGGATCTGGGGGTCCCCTTGTTAAAGGGGGCTTCCAGATTCCGATAAGCCCCCCGCCCGCAGACCCCCACAACCACCGGCCACGGTTGTGGGGATGAGGCCCTTGTCTTCATCAACATGGGGACAAGGTGTTTTGGGGGGCTACCCCAAAGCACCCTCCCAATGTTGAGGGCATGTGGCCTGGTACGGTTCAGGAGGGGGGGGGCCGCACTCTCGTCCCCCCCTCTTTTCCTGCGGCCTGCCAGGTTGCGTGCTCGGATAAGGGTCTGGTATGGATTTTTAGGGGGACCCCACGCCGTTTTTTTTTTTTTTTTTGGCGCGGGGTTCCCCTTAAAATCCATACCAGACCTGAAGGGTCTGGTATGGAATTTAGGGGGAACCCCACGTCAATTTTTTTTTAAAATTTTGGCTGGGGTTCCCCTTAATATCCATACCAGACCTGAAGGGCCTTGTATGGAATTTAGGGGGACCCCCACATCATTTTTTTTTTTATTATTTTGGTTCGGGGTTCCCCTGTGGGGAATTCCCATGCCGTTTTTATCAATGAACTTCTATGTGTATTGTCGGCAATGCAATAGCCGCGGGTAGTTTTAAATGAGTTTTTTCCTTCCAAATGTCATTTTGCTGTCAGACTGTTCTAAACACAGGAAACATGCGCCCCTTTACAGGCATACTATAGACACCCCCCAGGTACGAAATTTAAAGGGATATTACACTTTTATTGTTTGACTTTAAGCATTAATAAAATCACTGCTCCTGAAAAAACGTCCGTTTTTAAAACTTTTTTTTGCATTGATCCATGTCCCCTGGGGCAGGACCCGGGTCCCCAAACACTTTTTATGACAATAACTTGCATATAAGCCTTTAAAATTAGCACTTTTGATTTCTCCCACAGACTTTTAAAGGGTGTTCCGCGGCATTCGAATTTGCCGCGAACACCCCAAATTGTTCGCTGTTCGGCGAACTTGCGAACAGCCAATGTTCGAGTAGAACATGAGTTCGACTCGAACTCGAAGCTCATCCCTAGTACACAGGGGTCTCACATATGTGAGGGGCTCCAGAATAGTTTTTCCGGATGGAGATAACAGTTTTTTTTGTTTTCTCCCGGTTTTGTAATTTCTGGATTAGGGTCTGGAGTCCGGAGTCTTCATAGAGATTTGGGTGGGTCGAAGCCTCTACCCCTGTGCCCCTGTGCACAGGTCTTACCCGATTGCGGCCCTCAGCCTTCTGCTGACTTACTGCCATCATGCCTTTGCTTGCCGCATGAACGGACCACACCTCTGCCTGCTACCTGGACTATGCAAATAATTCGCTGTAGCAAGAGGCAGTATGTTTATGAAGGGCTGGACAGCGGTACAATAATGAGTGTCTGCAGGTAACAGTGTACCAGGACCAATATTATGGCTGTGCTGGCTGTCTCTGCCTGGACAATTCCTATGGACTGTGCTGTGCCGACTATAGACAATATTCCTGCCTGCTGCCTGGATAGTTATTATTGCTGTCGCTAAGCACATCCCTGACTGCTGCCTGGACCAGTGCTCTCTTCTGTGGACACTACTAAAACTACAGGTAATACTTTTTTTTTTTATCCTTTCCGCAATAGAATTTATTTTGGATTGTAATTCTTGGTATGTACATGCTATGTGTTAGAAATATGAAGGGCCTTCAAAAATGATAGGTTGCCAGGAAATTATCTATGTAATGTATGCTCCTAGAACGCCTGATGGTGCTACTTGGATGTTGGGCCTCTGTATGTGGCCAAGCTGTGTAAAAGTCTCACACATGTGGTATCCCCATACTCAGGGGGAGTAGCAGAATGTATTTTGGGGTGTCATTTTTGCTATGTGTTGGAAAAATCTTATAAATGGACAACTTTGTGTAAAAAAAATGCGTTTTTATTTTTTTTCCACATTTTCCAAAAACTTCTGGAAAAAAAATAACCGTTCAAAAGACTCATTATGCCTCATAGATTATACGTTGGGGTGTTTGCTTTCCAAAATGGGGTCATTTTGTGGGCAATTCCTTTGTCCTGGTGCTCCAGGGCCTTCAAAAGTGTAATAGGTGGTTGAGAAATGAGATGTGCAATTTATGCTCGTAGATCGCCTGATGGTGGGACTTCAATGTTGGGCCTTTGTATGTGGACAGGCTGTGTAAAAGTCCCACACATGTGGTATCGCCATACTCAGGAGGAGTAGCAGAATGTATTTTGGGGTGTCATTTTTGCTATGTATTTGCTATGTGTTGGAAATATCTTATAAATGGACAACTTTGTGTAAAAAAAATGCGTTTTCATTTTTTTTTCCACATTTTCCAAAAACATCTGGAAAAAAAAAAAACGTTCAAAAGACTCATTATGCCTCATAGATTATACATTGGGGTGTTTGCTTTCCAAAATGGGGTCATTTTGTGGGCAATTCCTTTGTCCTGGTGCTCCAGGGCCTTCAAAAATGTAATAGGTGGTTGAGAAATGAGATGTGCAATTTATGCTCGTAGATCGCCTGATGGTGCGACTTCAATGTTGGGCCTTTGTATGTGGCCAGGCTGTGTAAAAGTCCCACACATGTGGTATCGCCATACTCAGGAGGAGTAGCAGAATGTATTTTGGGGTGTCATTTTTGCTATGTGTTGGAAATATCTTATAAATGGAAAACTTTGTGTAAAAAAAATGCGTTTCATTTTTTTTCCACATTTTCCAAAAACATCTGGAAAAAAAATAACCGTTCAAAAGACTCATTATGCCTCATAGATTATACATTGGGGTGTTTGCTTTCCAAAATGGGGTCATTTTGTGGGCAATTCCTTTGTCCTGGTGCTCCAGGGCCTTCAAATTGTAATAGGTGGTTGAGGAATGAGATGTGCAATTTATGCTCGTAGATCGCCTGATGGTGGGACTTCAATGTTGGGCCTTTGTATGTGGCCAGGCTGTGTAAAAGTCCCACACATGTGGTATCCCCATACTCGGTAAGAGTAGCAGAATGTATTTTGGGGTGCAATGTGTTGTATGCATATGCTCTGTTAGAGAAATAACCAGTTAATATGAAAATTTTGAAAAAAAAAAATCTTCCTTTTGCAAAGAATTGTGGGAAAAAATTACAACTTAAAAAACTCACCATGCTACTTACTTAATACCTTGGAATGTCTACTTTCTAAAAAGGGGTCATTTGGGGGGTATTTGTACTTTTCTGACTTGTTAGTACCTCAAGAAATGAGATTCACCTGATGTACTGAAGGCCTGATCAGATGTTTTCAATTTTCAGTGATTGGCACCATAGTTTGTAGACTCTATAACTTTCACAAAGACCAAATAATATACACTAATTTGGGTTATTTTTACCAAAGATATATAGCAGTATAAATTGTGGCCAAAATTTATGAAGAAAAATTACTAATTTGCTAAATTTTATGACAAAAACAAAGAAAAAGGCAAAATTTACGGTCTTTTTTTATTTATAGCACAAAAAATAAAAAACCCATTAGTGATTAAATACCACCAAAAGAAAGCTCTATTTGTGTGAAAAAAAGGACACAAATTTCATTTGGGTACAGTGTTGCATGACTGAGTAATGGTCATTCAAAGTGTGAGAGCACCGAAAGCTGAAAATTGGTCTGGGCAGGAAGGGGGTTTAAGTGCCCTGTATTGAGGTGGTTAAAGCCAGGAAACCCAATTAATGAATCTGAGGAATAAAACACCAATACAATTTAGTAATAAATATTCCATTTTCCTCCTAGAAACAAAATGATCCAATGGTTATATACCTGTAACAAGACATTAGCATATAAAATACAAATATACATTACATTACATTTACATAAACAGTGCACTTTTTTAAAAAAAAATACCAAAAATTTGCCCTTTAAAGCCAGGCGAGGAATAAAACACCAATAAAATTTAGTAATAAATATTCAATTTTTCACCTAGAAACAACGAATCAATGGTTATATACCTGTAACAAGAGATTAGCCTATGACACCCAAATATACATTACATTACATAAACAGTGCACTTTTTTAAAAATACCAAAAAATTGTTGAGCTAAACTTATCATTAATATGTATTACTTAATTCACATTAATACCACGTGGATTTTTGTTTTATGGTATACCAATAATTCCCCCCCAAAAAATGTATTCACCATGGTGAGAAAAAAAAATGAGCAACCCGTAATAAATCTTTTAGCGGTACCCTTTATCTACAAATTATTAATACCTCACCACCAACCTCTCACAGAACTGACTCTGGAAAACAAACACATAGATAATTATCTTGGCTCAGGTAATTTGCATGTTAATACAGTTTGCTTTACACTTTCACTGACCTGGTCAGAAAGAAGGGGGGTCATTTTGGTGGCAGCTGAGAACAAACGGCACAGAACACCACATATATTGCATATTCCACACACACACACTCACACAATTAGGTAGGTCAAAGATGACCTCTAGACATCACACATATCAGCATGTTTTCTATAATTGCCTGTACTTCTTCTTAAACCCATAACATCTGTTTGGTAAGGTTGAAAATCTTTTAGAGATCCATCCCATTTCATTAGCCCCTTCTCAGCCTGTATGGACGCATTCTCAGGAGTTTGGAATGGGACCCCTGACCCAGGTGGTCCATGCTTCTTACACCTAGGCCATGTGGCGAAGCGTGCTGAGTACACTTCGTAATCACGTCTTGTGGTCCTGTATGGATTATGCTTACCGACTTTTTGACTGGAACTGGATAGACAGAATCTCCCGAAGTGGCCAAATAAACCACATAAGTGACATTTTATCTTATTTAAAGGGGTACAACATCTCTTAACAAAAGGCTTTATTTTAGACGACTGTGGGGTGGCCTTTTCTGGATTAGTAGTTTTTACCTGCGGCTTACAAAATACAGGGGCAATTTTTAAAGAGCTCTTACCTTCCTGGGATTTATTCTTGTTGGTACATACCTTAGGTGTGGAGGACGTCCCTCTGAATTCAGACCTACCCAAATCAGTTACACTGTTATCTTCTCTATCTGAAAACTGATCCAACGGCTCCTGGCAGCTGACAGATAATGGTTTCACTCCACCTTCTGCATCCTTCAGTCTTTTTCCCAACTGATGAACGTCCTCCTGTAATCTTTTGTTTTCTAGTACTAATTGCTGGTGGATAGCCTCAGAATTTGACATAGAAGCTTCTAAAGTACTGATGTTACCTTTGGTTATTTCTAGCGCTTCTTTTAGGGATGTGTTTTGCGCTTTCAAATGTTCATACTGTTTCGCTAACCACCTGGCCACTTAGATTATCGACGGTTTTCCCGTGCGCTTACTTCAGCTTCTTTCAGTGAAATTTAATTTCACATCCTCTCCCATCAGCGAGACAGAAAGTGTCCCTTCTGCCTGGAGACCTTCCTCCCTTAATGCCAGCATGGCCATTTCGTCTCCATGTCCTGTTACTCTGCCTTCCTCTTCCTGTACCCCCCAATCCCCCTGCAATCAACATTTTACGGGGGTATCAGACTTGTGTTGTGGCTCTCTCTTTTTGTCCACCACTGAAAGGTGACAATTCATGTCAGCCCATGAGCACTCTGCTAACAAGGACTGGGCAACTGCATAAGGCCCAAGTCCTGGCAACTGCTACTTGTCCCCCTGAAAATCACTGTCACCTCTTGTTGGGGGTTGTGATGGTTTCTGCCTGTCCCTACGTTCAAGCATTGTTTGGAATGATTTCTCCTTAAATCCCATAGTAATAACATTCATTTCCTCTGTTTTATTCGCTGACTCCAGCATTCATGTAAATAAAGTATCTTTTTCATATGGTGGTGTCATCTTTTTGTGGTGAGCACGGTACAGATCTTCCCAAGCTTTTGGCTTAAAAGTACCTCTTTTAGAATACTTTTTCCCAGTCCAGCGATCCCAATCTTGAATATATTTTACAACCCAAGGTCCATATTTATATATCATCTCTTCCATTGGGGTCATTTGATGGGGTTTACCCCATTCAGACCCCCTCTTTGAAGCGATTCAATTACCCATCCTTACGGACACTGGACCTTGAACTGATTCCCCAACCTTTTTACAGGTTGCCTTTACTCCAGAGGTAGCTACTCTCTGGCCAAGAATTGGGGTGACAGGTCCCGCCCCTGTCAATGTTGCTGCTTTTTTTTCACTACTTGCCAAAACAATATTTTCCCTGTCCTGGCTATAGTGCTTCAAAAATTAGCCTGGAGATTTCCCAAACTAAATAATAGTTTAATTCCCCCCGTGGACTTTTCTGAAGTACTCTAAAAGAAATGCTTAACGAAAGGCTATTACTAATGATTAGCACAAACTTGGATACTCAGGACCCTATGCGTGCTTGTAGTACAGGAGGCAGTTAACTGATGCACACCTAATTGCAATATGATTTGTATCTGTTACATTATAGCCACTGTTCCCAGGTTTACTTACAAAGCTTATAATCCCCAGTTAGTAATTGCAAAGAAGAAAGATTCATACCTAAGATCATTCAGTGTGATTTAGTCTCCATTTCCACTGATGCAATTTGTCATGCGACTTTAGACACAAAGTCACATTACAAGTTGCAGCCCATTGATTTCAATAGCACCCATTCCAATCTATGCGACTCAAAGCTGCAGCGACTCTGAAAGGGTACCTGCACCACTCTGATGCGACTCTGGATCAAAGTCGCATTCAAAGCCACACCACAGTCGCATTAAAGTCGCACCACAGTCACACTCAATCGTGTGACCTTAGAGTTGCATCAGTGGAAACGTAGCTCTATGCCCACCGGTGCGTTTCAATCACAATGATTGGCCTAATCTCATTTAAAGGGTCAACTGAAATTGCTTTTTGGCAGAGAGGCCCAGATCCTAATTCTTTTCACTGCCTTCAAGCGTCCAATCAGAGCCCCTTATCATTCACGCTGACACCCTCCAGGATGTCTTCTCATACACTCTCAGTACAATTTTATTTCACTTATACTGTTCATATCAGTCTCATCAAAGTATTAGTACAGACAAAAGGTTATTGTATACATAAACAATGTTCAAAGAAGCTTGCTAGTTTGGGTGTTCAGACAGGGGAGACAGACATACAAACAAGGACATAAAAATGCTTACTGTTTTTTTTAGACTTGTCCTCCACCCACAAAATCACAAATCACTCAAACGTGAAGCTTCCTCACACTAAGGGCACCATATGTGTTGGAAATGTTTATACCTCACTTAACCACTTGACCACTGGGCACTTAAACCCCCTAATAACCAGACCAATTTTCAGCTTTTGGTGTTCCCACATTTTGAATGACAATTACTCAGTCATGCAACACTGTACCTATATGAAATTTTTATCCTTTTTTTCACACAAATAGAGCTTTCTTTTGGTGGTATTTAATCACGGCTGGGTTTTTTATTTTTTGCGCTATAAAAGAAAAAAGACCGAAAAATCTGTAAAAAAAATGCACTTTTCTTCATTTCTGTTATAAAATTTAGCACATTAGTAATTTTTCTTCATATATTTTGGCTAAAAAACAAATGCCGCTACATATCTTTGGTAAAAATAACCCAAATCGGTGGATATTATTTGGTCTTTGTGAAAGTTATAGAGTCCAAAAGCTGAGGTGCCAATATCTGAAAATTGATCACACCTGAATTACTGACGGCCTAATTTCTTGAGACCCTAACATGCCAGAAAAGTACAAATACCCCCCAAATGACCCCTTTCTGGAAAGAAGACATTCCAAGGTATTTAGAAAGATGTATGGTGAGTTTTTTGAAGTAGCAGGTTATTTCTCACACACAGCATATGCATACCACAAATTACACCGCAAAACACATTCTGCTATTACTCCCGAGTATGGCGATACCACATGTTTTTGACTTTTACACAGTGTGGCCACATACAGAGGCCCAACATGCAGGGAGCACCTTCAGGCGTTCTGGAGCACCCAGGCCAATTCTGACATTTCTCTCCTACATGTAAAAATCATAATTTATTTGCTAGAAAATTACTTACTTTTACATACATACTTTTTGCACTTTGTTGTATATTTAGGCTCAAACTCCCCACCAACACTTGTCTTTTACTCTCGCTCCCTTTCTTTCACCTTCTTGGACAAACACTGGATCCATAGTAAAATGAATACAATATTAATTTACCACCTAGCAGTATTCAGATTTTCTTTCTTTATATGTTTATTCCCAGATGCCCCTACTTATGTACAACATACTATCCGCTGTTCCATGGGGATTTAATTCCCAAGTACATCTGTTCTGTATATCTTTGCTGTTTATACTGCCTCAGCTCCCGGGAGAGACACTGTCCGCAGTTTATCTTCCGTGCTCACGACTATATGTCACATCCATGGTCATTGTGTAAGCATGGGGAGAGGTTTATCCTCTCGCTACATTATATACATATATTTATTTATTACCTCTTTATTTTGACAGTGTTCATTTATCTACATATTTTAGACAATCTCCTTGCATCTGCTCCTGATGAATGGATATAATTTAGATGTGTAGAATGGATTCTTAATCTATTTTTACCAATGTTTGGATGGTTTCTGCCTACATCAATCATGTTGGGTTTTATTTTATATGAGAATATGGATTGATGAATTTCGCAAATTGCAAGCCCTGTACAATTACCATGTTTGTTCACTTGTAAATATAGGAACGTATTTGTTATTATTAATTTTATACTTGCATGTGTGCCATGAGTATGTGCATTGTTACATGGAATAAATACAGTGTTATCAGTACATAGTTTCTTTTAGGGATGAGCTTCGAGTTCGGGTCGAACATAAGTTCGATTCGAACATCGGCTGTTCGATGAAGATCGAAAATTATGGGGTGTTCGTGCCAAATTCGAGCAGGGCGTCACACCCCATAATGCACTGTGTTGTCGCAGTGCATTGCTGGCTGATGATTGGCCAAGGATGCACTATGACCCGCATGCTTTGGCCAATCACAGCCCCGTAAGCAAAGAGAGCCATAATTGGCCAAAGGCAGGGTGCCTTTGGCCAATTATGGCTCAGGGGGTTAAGTGCACGCCCCACACTATATAAGGCTGCCTGCACGTCGGCCTTGTGTAGTGTGTTGCTGGCGGAGAGGGAGATAGAGAGAGAGAGAGAGTGTCATTTTATTTACTTTGAGCAGGCAGTTTATTCAGTTAGCCAGTTAGCTAGATCTCACTGCAGACCATTCCTGCTGTACTGTTTCTAATCTACTTCAGGCAGGCAGTTGATTCAGTTAGCTGCATTGTCTTTTGTATATATATATATATACATCCCAGCTTTATATATACGTATATATATATATATATATATATATATATATATATATATATATATATATAGATAGATAGATAGATAGATAGATAGATAGATAGACACTGTATCCAGTTTAGCTAGATCTCACTGCAGATCGTTCCTGCTGTGCTGTTTCTAATGTACTTCAGGCAGGCAGTTGATTCAGTTAGCTTTATATATATATATATATATATATATATATATATATATATATATATATATATACACTGTATCCAGTTTAGCTAGATCTCACTGCAGACCGTTCCTGCTGTACTGTTTCTAATCTACTTCAAGCAGGCAGTTGATTCAGTTAGCTGCAGTGTATTTTGTATATATATACATCCCGGCTTTGTATGTGTGTATATATATATATGTATATATATATATATATATATATATATATATATATATATATATATATATATATATATATATATACACTGTATCCTGTGTAGCTAGATCTCACTGCAGGCCATTCCTGGTGTACGTATTCAAATACACTTTCAGGCAGGGAGGCCAGGCAGGTTATTCAGTGATCTGCAGTGCATAAAATATATATACTGTCTCCTACATATATATCCACTGCATTCTAGTCTAGCCAAGCCCTATATATGACTTCAGGCCATTGCTGGTGTACGTTTTCAAATACACTTTCAGACAGGCAAGTGATTCAGTGATCTGCAGTGCATTAAATATATATACAATCTCCAACATATATATATATATATATATATATATATATATATATATATATATATATATATCCACTGCATTCTAGTCTAGCCAAGCCTATATCCGACTGCAGGTAGTTCCTGGTGTACGTTTTCAAATACACTTTCAGGCAGGCAGGCAGGTGATTCAGTGATCTGCAGTGCATAAAATACATATACAGTCTCCTACATATATATATCCACTGCATTCTAGTCTAGCCAAGCCTATATCTGACTGCAGGTAGTTCCTGGTGTACGTTTTCAAATACACTTTCAGGCAGGCAGGCAGGCAAGTGATTCAGTGATCTGCAGTACATAAAATATATACAGTATCTCACAAAAGTGAGTACACCCCTCACATTTTTGTAAATATTTTATTATATCTTTTCATGTGACAACACTGAAGAAATTATACTTTGCTACAATGTAAAGTAGTGAGTGTACAGCTTGTATAACAATGTAAATTTGCTGTCCCCTCAAAATAACCCAACACACAACCATTAATGTCTAAACGCTGGCAACAAAAGTGAGTACACCCCTAAGTGAAAATGTCCAAATTGAGCCCAATTAGCCATTTTCCCTCCCCGCTGTCATGTGACTCGTTAGTGTTACAAGGTCTCAGGTGTGAATGGGGAGCAGGTGTTATAAATTTGGTGTTATCACTCTCACTCTCTCATACTGGTCACTGGAAGTTCAACATATCACCTCATGGCAAAGAACTCTCTGAGGATCTGAAAAAAAGAATTGCTGCTCTACATAACGATGGCCTAGGCTATAAGAACATTGCCAAGACCCTGAAACTGAGTGGCAGCACGGTGGCCAAGACCATACAGAGGATTAACAGGACAGGTTCCACTCAGAACAGGCCTCGCCATGGTCGACCAAAGAAGTTGAGTGAACGTGCTCAGCATCATATCCAGAGGTTGTCTTTGGGAAATAGACGTATGAGTGCTGCCAGAATTGCTGCAGAGGTTGAAGGGGTGGGGAGTCAGCTGATCAGTGCTCAGATCATACGCCGCACACTGCATCAAATTGGTTTGCATGGATGTCATCCCAGAAGGAAGCCTCTTCTAAAGATGTTACACAAAAAAGCCTGCAAACAGTTTTCTGAAGACAAGCAGACTAAGGACATGCATTACTGGAACCATGTGCTGTGGTCTGATGAGACCAAGATAAACTTATTTGGTTCAGATGGTGCCAAGTAGGGATGAGCCGAACACCCCCCTGTTCGGTTCGCACCAGAACATGCGAACAGGAAAAAAATTCGTTCGAACACGCGAACACCGTTAAAGTCTATGGGACACGAACATGAATAATCAAAAGTGCTAATTTTAAAGGCTAATATGCAAGTTATTGTCAATAAAAGTGTTTGGGGACCTGGGTCCTGCCCCAGGAGACATGAATCAATGCAAAAAAAAGTTTTAAAAACGGCCGTTTTTTCAGGAGCAGTGATTTTAATAATGCTTAAAGTCAAACAATAAAAGTGTAATATCCCTTTAAATTTCATACCTGGGGGGTGTCTATAGTATGCCTGTAAAGGGGCGCATGTTTCCCGTGTTTAGAACAGTCTGACAGCAAAATGACATTTTGAAGGAAAAAACACATTTAAAACTACCGCGGCTATTGCATTGCCGACAATACACATAGAAGTTCATTGATAAAAACGGCATGGGAATTCCCCACAGGGCAACCCCGAACCAAAATTAAAAAAAAAAAATGATGTGGGAGTCCCCCTAAATTCCATACAAGGCCCTTCAGGTCTGGTATGGATATTAAGGGGAACCCCAGCCAAAATTTAAAAAAAAAATTGACGTGGGGTTCCCCCTAAATTCCATACCAGACCCTGCAGGTCTGGTATGGATTTTAAGGGGAACCCCGCGCCAAAAAAAAAAAAAAAAAACGGCGTGGGGTCCCCCTAAAAATCCATACCAGACCCTTATCCGAGCACGCAACCTGGCAGGCCGCAGGAAAAGAGGGGGGGACGAGAGTGCGGCCCCCCCCCTCCTGAACCGTACCAGGCCACATGCCCTCAACATTGGGAGGGTGCTTTGGGGTAGCCCCCCAAAACACCTTGTCCCCATGTTGATGAGGACAAGGGCCTCATCCTCACAACCGTGGCCGGTGGTTGTGGGGGTCTGCGGGCGGGGGGCTTATCGGAATCTGGAAGCCCCCTTTAACAAGGGGACCCCCAGATCCCGGCCCCCCCCTGTGTGAAATGGTAAGGGGGTACTTACCCCTACCATTTCACTAAAAAACTGTCAAAAATGTTAAAAATGACAAGAGACAGTTTTTGACAATTCCTTTATTTAAATGCTTCTTCTTTCTTCCTTCATCTTCTTCTTCTTCTGGTTCTTCTGGCTCTTCTGGTTCTTCCTCCGGCGTTCTCGTCCAGCATCTTCTCCGCGGCGTCTTCTATCTTCTTCTCCTCGGGCCGCTCCGCACCCATGGCATGAGGGGAGGCTCCCGCTCTTCTCTTCATCTTCTTCTCTTCTTCATCTTCTTCTTCATCTTCTTCTTCCTTCTTCTCTTCTTCATGTCTTCTCCGGGCCGCTCCGCAGCCATGCTGTGGCATGGAGGGAGGCTCCCGCTGTGCGACGGCGTCTCTTCGTCTGACGGTTCTTAAATAACGGGGGGCGGGGCCACCCGGTGACCCCGCCCCCCTCTGACGCACGGTGACTTGACGGGACTTCCCTGTGACGTCACGGGGAATGCCACAGGGAAGTCCCGTCATGTCACCGTGCGTCAGAGGGGGGCGGGGTCACCGGGTGGCCCCGCCCCCTGTTATTTAAGAACCGTCAGACGAAGAGACGCCGTCACACAGCGGGAGCCTCCCTCCATGCCACAGCATGGCTGCGGAGCGGCCCGGAGAAGACATGAAGAAGAGAAGAAGGAAGAAGAAGATGAAGAAGAAGATGAAGAAGAAGATGAAGAAGAGAAGAAGATGAAGAGAAGAGCGGGAGCCTCCCCTCATGCCATGGGTGCGGAGCGGCCCGAGGAGAAGAAGATAGAAGACGCCGCGGAGAAGATGCTGGACGAGAACGCCGGAAGAAGAACCAGAAGAGCCAGAAGAACCAGAAGAAGAAGAAGATGAAGGAAGAAAGAAGAAGCATTTAAATAAAGGAATTGTCAAAAACTGTCTCTTGTCATTTTTAACATTTTTGACAGTTTTTTAGTGAAATGGTAGGGGTAAGTACCCCCTTACCATTTCACACAGGGGGGGGGCCGGGATCTGGGGGTCCCCTTGTTAAAGGGGGCTTCCAGATTCCGATAAGCCCCCCGCCCGCAGACCCCCACAACCACCGGCCACGGTTGTGAGGATGAGGCCCTTGTCCTCATCAACATGGGGACAAGGTGTTTTGGGGGGCTACCCCAAAGCACCCTCCCAATGTTGAGGGCATGTGGCCTGGTACGGTTCAGGAGGGGGGGGGGGCCGCACTCTCGTCCCCCCCTCTTTTCCTGCGGCCTGCCAGGTTGCGTGCTCGGATAAGGGTCTGGTATGGATTTTTAGGGGGACCCCACGCCATTTTTTTTTAAATTTTGGCTGGGGTTCCCCTTAATATCCATACCAGACCTGAAGGGCCTTGTATGGAATTTAGGGGGACCCCCACATCATTTTTTTTTTTTTATTTTGGTTCGGGGTTCCCCTGTGGGGAATTCCCATGCCGTTTTTATCAATGAACTTCTATGTGTATTGTCGGCAATGCAATAGCCGCGGGTAGTTTTAAATGAGTTTTTTCCTTCCAAATGTCATTTTGCTGTCAGACTGTTCTAAACACAGGAAACATGCGCCCCTTTACAGGCATACTATAGACACCCCCCAGGTACGAAATTTAAAGGGATATTACACTTTTATTGTTTGACTTTAAGCATTAATAAAATCACTGCTCCTGAAAAAACGTCCGTTTTTAAAACTTTTTTTTGCATTGATCCATGTCCCCTGGAGCAGGACCCAGGTCCCCAAACACTTTTTATGACAATAACTTGCATATAAGCCTTTAAAATTAGCACTTTTGATTTCTCCCATAGACTTTTAAAGGGTGTTCCGCGGCATTCGAATTTGCCGCGAACACCCCAAATTGTTCGCTGTTCGGCGAACTTGCGAACAGCCAATGTTCGAGTAGAACATGAGTTCGACTCGAACTCGAAGCTCATCCCTAGTGCCAAGCATGTGTGGTGGCAACCAGGTGAAGAGTACAAAGACAAGTGTGTCTTGCCTACAGTAAAGCATGGTGGTGGGAGTGTCATGGTCTGGGGCTGCATGAGTGCTGCTGGCACTGGGGAGCTACAGTTCATTGAGGGAACCATGAATGCCAACATGTATTGTGACATATTGAAGCCGAGCATGATCTCCTCTCTTCAGAGACTGGGCAGCAGGGCAGTATTCCAACATGATAACGACCCCAAACACACCTCCAAGATGACCACTGCCTTGCTAAAGAATCTGAGAGTAAAAGTGATGGACTGGCCAAGCATGTTCCAGACCTAAACGCTAATGGGCATCTGTGGGGCATCCTCAAATGGAAGGTGGAGGAGCGCAAGGTCTCTAGCATGCACCAGGTCCGTGATGTCGTCATGGAGGAGTGGAAGAGGAATCCAATGGCAACCTGTGAAGCTCTGCTGAACTCCATGCCCAAGAGGGTTAAGGCAGTGCTGGAAAATAATGGTGGCCACACAAAATATTGACACTTTGGTCCCAATTTGGACATTTTCACTTAGGGGTGTACTCACTTTTGTTGCCAGTGGTTTAGACATTAATGGCTGTGTGTTGAGTTATTTTGAGGGGACAGTAAATTTACACTGTCATACAAACTGTACACTCACTACTTTACATTGTAGTTACGTGTCATTTTTTCAGTGTTGTCACATGAAAAGATATAATAAAATATTTATAAAAATGTGAGGGGTGTACTCACTTTTGTCAGATACTGTATATACAGTCTCCTACATATATATCCACTGCATTCTAGTCTAGCCAAGCCTATACCTGACTACAGGCCATTCCTGGTGTACGTTTTCAAATACACTTTCAGGCAGGCAGGCAGGTTATTCAGTGATCTGCAGTGCATAAAATATATATACTGTCTCCTACATATATATAAACTGCATTCTAGTCTAGCCAAGCCTATATCTGACTGCAGGCCATTCCTGGTGTACGTTTTCAAATATACTTTCAGGCAGGCAGGCAGGTGATTAAGTGATCTGCAGTGCATAAAATATATATAGTCTCCTACATATATATCCACTGCATTCTAGTCTAGTCAAGCCTATACCTGACTACAGGCCATTCCTGGTGTACGTTTTCAAATACACTTTCAGGCAGGCAGGCAGGTGATTCAGTGATCTGCAATGCATAAAATATATATACTGTCTCCTACATATATATCCACTGCATTCTAGTCTAGCCAAGCCTATACCTGACGGCAGGCCATTCCTGGTGTAATTTTTCTAGTAAACTTCAGGCGGTGTTTTGCTAATCCAATTTTACAGAATGTCTGGAAGGCCAACAAGGAAAGGCAGATGCTCACAGGCCACTAAAAGAGGGCAAGCAGGCTCTGTGTCTACAGCCAACAGTGCTGGTTGTGGACACGGTGCATCCTCAGCACATGACCGTGGGGCACGCCTGTCCTTTTTTTTCGCCAGCTGGCCATGTTGAGGCACAACATGCAGAAGAGTTGGTAGAGTGGATGACAAAACCGTCCTCATCCTTTGTCACCCAGGCTAAGAGAAGTTTGGCTGCCAATGCAGCTGCCAAAGTGGCCTATTCCATCGGCTCAATGGCATCAGTCTGTAAGGAAACCAGCAGAAATCACGTGGCGCGTGCTGGTGCGCATGCGCGCGCGCACGGGAGACCACAGATGCCCGTGCGCGCTAGCACCAGTTGGCGCCAGTGAGCCTATTTAAAGGAGGCCCCAGCTACTGATCGGTGCTGACTGGTCTTCAGCTGTGTCTCTGTTACTCTGAACCTGTATTATTCTGCCTGATTCCCGTTGCTGACTTTGGCTCCTGTTTACCCGGCTCTGAACTCTGTTATACCTGATCTCTGGTTCCTGATCCCGGCTTCCCATCTGACCCGTCTCTGGCTGATGTTCCGGTACCCTGCTGCCCGCCTGTTGATGAACCCGGCTTCCCATCTGACCCATCTTTGCCTGATGTTCCGGTACCCTGCTGCCCGCCTGTTGACGAACCCGGCTATCCCTGTGACCTGGCCCTGGTGCCCAGCTTGGCCCAGCACAACTACCCGAGTGTCTGCAACTACTGTCCTGTGACCAGCTGCGACTTCCTGCTCTGCAATTACAGTCCTGTGAGCAGCTGCAACTTCCTGCTCTGCGACTACAGTCCTGCGACCAGCTGCGACTTCCTGCTCTGCAATTACAGTCATGCGACCAGCTGCGACTTCCTGCTCTGCAGCTACAGTCCTGTGACCAGCTGCGACTTCCTGCTCTGCAGTCCTGTGACCAGCTGCGACTTCCTGCTCTGCAACTACAGTCCTGCGACCAGCTGCGACTTCTTGCAACAGGGTTCCTGGTTTCCACCTGCAGGCACTCGCATGCCTCCTGTTCATTGGCTCCTTCTGTTTCACTCTCAGCGGGACCTGGACTGGAGATACAAGAGAGGCCAACCTCGTCAATTCAGTCTCCCTTCAGGTACGTGACAGTACCAGTCAGCCAGTAATGGAGTCTGAAAGGGAGGTCTCTCTGCTGTCAACCCTCTGCCAAACTGTTACCACACTCTCCCACGTAGTGCAAGGGTTGCATATGGACTTTGCCCGCATCCATAACCAACTTCAGTATACATCCAGCTTTACTCCCACTTCCGAGCATCCAAGACTCAAGGATTCCTTTGCTCAAACTATGACTTTCTCCCAAACTGAACTGTCTTACCTTCCTGAGCCCAGGGTACCCTTGCCCGAACGGTTTTCCAGGGACCATAAAAAGTACAGGACTTTTCAAAATGCCTGCGAGCTTCACTTTTCTTTGCTACCCCGTACATTCTCTACAGAGGAAGTGAAGGTGGGATTTCCTATCTCCTTGTTGCTGGAGGAACCCCAGGCCTGGGCAATTCAGCTTCAGAACAACACGACCCTGTCCTGGCTTCGGTCAAATCCTTTTTCACTGCCATGGCTCAATTATATGCCGATCCTTTCCGCCACCAGACAGCAGAGACTTCGCTGAGTCATTTACAACAAGGTTCTAGGCCTATGGAGGACTATGCCTCCGACTTTTGTTTATGGAGCACTGATACTGAGTGGAATGTTTCAGCTTTACACTTCTGATTTCGTCTTGGCCTGTCAGAAGCCGTCAAAGATGAACTTGCCAGGGTAGAAATACCTACCTCTTTGAATGACTTAATCCACCTCAGCATACAAATTGACCGTCGCCTACGTGAAAGACGGTTCGAGAAAGCCGGAAATCTTCATCTAATGCCTACCTGCTCGATGGACCCATCACCTGCCTCCTTCTCAAGCGTGCCAAGAAAAGTTTCTGACATCTGACATCAGAAAAATTCCACATGCCAGCTTTCCTAGGCCCCCTCTGACCGAACAAGAGCGGTCTCTGTCTTTATTGTGGCGAGCAGGGGCACTTCCTACAGTCTTGTTCCAGAAGGCATCGTAAAAGACCCCTCCGTCCATCTTCTACAGTCGTGGCATTAAGTTCCAGTCAAAACCACACCCTGCTGCCTGTTTCCCTTCAGTTAACCGGAAAGACTCTTATTATTTCTGCTATTGTGGACTCTGGGGCCTGTAGCTGTTTCGTAGACTCTGCCTATGCAAATACGCACGCACTCCCTTTGCGTGCTAAGAAGAACAGCTTCACGGTCCACCTGGCAGATGGTTCAGGCATCAAGTCTGGGCCCGTCACTCTAGAGACTGAACCCATCCTGTGCCTCACAGCTTCTGGGCATCATGAGCTGCTACATCTAGATGTCATTACATCTCCCCTATTTCCTGTCATTCTTGGGCAACCTTGGTTGAAGGCACATAACACCCTCATCAACTGGATCACAGGGGAAGTGACTTTTTCTTCTAAGTACTGTAATGAATTCTGCATTCCTCCTCTACCCAAGTCTGAAGAACCGCTCCTCTGCATTAACACGGACCCTCAAACAATTAAACTTGTGCCTTCCATTTACCATGACTTTCTGGACGTTTTCAATAAAAAGAGCGCTGACACTCTCCCTCTTCATAGACCATATGACTGCCCTATCGATCTCTTACCCGGTGCAGAAATTCCCTTTGGCAGGATCTACCCACTCTCAGAACCAGAACTGGAGGAGTTGCGGAAGTACATTGATGAGAACCTTGATAAGGGGTTTATTCGGCCATCTTCTTCCCCGGCGGGAGCGGGAGTATTTTTCGTGGAGAAGAAGGATCACTCCCTCCGGCCCTGTATTGATTACCGGGACTTAAATAAGGTAACCATCAAAAACCCTTACCTCTTATTCCAGAACTATTCCAGAGGATTGGGGAAGCTTGTATTTTCACAAAACTAGACTTGAGAGGAGCATACAACCTGATCAGAATAAGAGAAGGGGATGAATGGAAGACTGCCTTCAGGTCTCGTTTCAGACATTTTGAGTACCTAGTGATGCCCTTTGGACTCTGTAATGCTCCAGCCACCTTCCAGCATTTTGTAAATGATGTGTTCCAGGACTTTCTTGATTTATTTACTATTGTTTACTTGGACGACATTTTAATTTTTTCCACCTCCTTAGAGTCCCATCGAATTCACGTGAAGAAAGTGTTAAACAGATTAGGGGAACAACATCTCTATGCTAAGGCGGAGAAGTGTGAATTTGAAGAACTCACCATCTAGTTCCTGGGGCTCGTTATCTCAGCAGACAGAATTGCCATGGACCCACAGAAGGTATCTGTAGTACTCGATTGGCCTGCCCCTACTGATAAGAAATCTGTACAGCGGTTTTTTGGGGTTCGCTAATTTTTACAGGAAGTTTATTAAAGACTTTTCCAGTATTGTATCCCCTATCACCCAGCTAACCAAGCTACGCACGACCTTCACATGGACCTCTGAAGCTCAGACAGCATTCGAAAAACTGAAAGGCCTCTTCACATCCGCACCCATCCTGAAACACCCAGATCCTGCTCTGCCCTATGTCCTTGAAGTGGATGCCTCCGAAATAGCTGTGGGAGCCATATTGTCCCAACGACAAGGGACAAAATCGCTACTCCATTCTGTCGCTTTCTTCTCCAGAAAACTAAGTAATCCTGAAAGGAACTACGATGTTGGTGATCGGGAATTACTCGCTATTAAGTCTGCCCTTGAAGAATGGCGTTATTTGCTAGAGGGAGCTGTGCACCCTATTCTTGTATTCACGGATCACAAAAACCTGGAGTACTTAAGAACAGCGAAAAGATTAAGACCTCGCCAGGCCAGGTGGGCTCTTTTTTTTTGCAAGATTCTGCTTCCACATCACTTACCGGCCCGGGTCAAAGAATGGGAAGCCAGACGCTCTTTCCTGCATGTTTCAAGATACTGAAGCATCTCCCGAACCTGATACCATCCTACCCGCTAAGAACTTCCTGTTACTACAAACTGATCTCATCTCCCAAATCAAGACAGCAGTCCTGAATCAACCTCCCTCCCAAGAACTCCATCTCCAGCTTAAACAGGGTCTCTACTTCCATGGTACACAGATCTTTGTTCCAGAGCAATTACGGACAGCAGTCCTCTATATGTGCCACGATCATCCTCTGGCAGGGCATTTCAGGGTACACAAGACTTCAAAACTGGTCCTTCACTCATTCTGGTGGCCAGACTTAATAAAATTCTGCAGAGACTATGTAAGATCTTGCACTACGTGCTTACGGAACAAGACAGACAGATCTAAGAATTGGGGTCTGCTGGAACCTCTCCCTGTACCAGATAAATTATGGAGCATGATCTCCATGGACTTTATTGTCGAGTTACTCCCATCCGAAGGGTGTACCACCATCTTTGTTATTGTGGATTGCCTATCCAAGATGGCGCACTTTGTGCCCTTAAAGGGTACCCCTTCCGCTGCAGAGACTGCCTCATCTTTCGTCAAGGAAGTGGTACGCCTACATGGTATCCCTGTCAACATCACGTCGGATCGTGGAGTTCAGTTTACGTCCAGATTTTGGAAATCCTTGTGTGAGGTTTTGGGCATTAAACTCTGCCTATCATCTGCTTACCACCCCCAGACTGACGGCCAAACAGAGAGAACAAATCAGACGCTGGAGCAATATCTCCGATGTTTCTCTTCTTTTGCACAGGAAGATTGGGCGTCTCTTTTGCCGTTAGCAGAATTCGCCTACAATAACTCAATACACTCTTCTATCAAGCAACCCCCCTTTTTTGCTAATTATGGATTCCATCCATCTTTTTTGCCCGATGTCCCCCAAGAATCCTCAGTATCGGCAGTACAGGATCGTCTGGAGTTCTGGAAAGTTAACAACCTCTTCCTGCAAGAAGCTATCTCCAAGTCCCAAGTAGATGACAAGAGATTCTATGACAGGAGAAGAAGAGGTAATCTGGACCTGAAACCCGGAGAGAAGGTATGGCTATCTACCACAAATCTAAAGCTGGCCTGCCCTTCAAGGAAGCTAGGACCAAGATACCCTATTAAAAGAAGGATTAACGCCGTTGCTTTCGAGTTAAGCCTCCTAGAGAATTTAAGAATTCATCCGGTGTTCCATGTGTCCCTCTTGAAACGATACGTGGCTAATCCCTTTCCTGACCCAGAATCCGAGACTCCTGCTCCTCTGTTGGTGGAAGGGAATGAAGAGTTCGAAGTGCAGGCTGTCCTGGATTGCAGGAAGAGAAGGGGCCAGACCCAGTTCCTTAATAAGTGGAAGGGCTATGGCCCTGAAGATAATTCATGGGAACTCAGCTCCGATGTGCATGCTCCATGATTGGTTGAAGCCTACCTTCGCCTCCATCCTAAAAAAAAAACCCTTAGTGGGCTTCCGGAGGCTGCCCTTAAGGGGGGGCAATGTAAGGAAACCAGCAGAAACTGCCTGGTGAGCGCTGGTGCGCATGCGTGCGCGCACGGGAGACCACAGATGCCCGTGCGTGCTTGTGCGCATGCGCGCGCATGACGTGCAGCGTGCATGCGCAGGAGCGAGCCCTAGCACCAGTTGGCTCCAGTGGGCCTATTTAAAGGTGGCCCCAGCTACTGATCGGTGCTGACTGGTCTTCAGCTGTGTCCCTGTTTTTTTTTTTTTATAATCAGAATTTTTTTATTATTTCCATTTTACAATACAACAATCTTCATACATTGTTACAAACAGAAAAAAAAAGAAAAACCCCTCCTCACCCACCCCAAACCCTTATTACATTACATTTCTACTACCACATTTGCTTAAATCTTATCCCTCCCTCCCTTTCCAAACCACTTGGTAATCCTGTAGTTACTCCTTTCCCCTCCTCTCTTTGTGCAAGAAGACCTCTTACCCTTTGTGAGAAAGAGAGAGAAAAAAAAAAAAAAAAAAAAAAAAAAAAAGGGGGGGGGGGGACATAAAAGTGCATAAGTGTACATAAGTGAAAAAAAAAGAAAAGAAAAAAAAAAAAAAAAAAGTGTGCATGTTTGTCAATTTGTATTTGTGTACGTGGCCCTCATTGGCCAAACTATTCTAGTAAGTGTTGTTGCCCTTTACCCATCAAAACACCAAAAAAAAAAAAAAAAAAAAAAAAAAAAAAAAAAAAAACCCACCCCAAACACCATGTTGTCATTATATTTAATTGGAGAAGAGGCCCTCCATGGCCAAACTATAAGTGTTGTTACCCTTTACCCATCGTAAAAAAAAAAAAAAAAAAAAAAAAAAAAAAAAAAAAGGGGGGGGGACATAAAAGTGCATAAGTGTACATAAGTGAAAAAAAAAAAGGTGTGTGTGTTTATCAATTTGTATTTGTGTACGAGGCCCTCATTGGCCAAACTGTCTAGTAAGTGTTATTGCCCTTTACCCATCAAAACACCAGAAAACACAAAAAAAAAAAAAAAAAAAAAAAAAAAAAACCACCCCAAACACCATGTTGTCATTATATTTAATTTGAGAGGAGGCCCTCCATGGCCAAACTATAAGTGTTGTTACCCTATACCCATCATAAAAAAAACAAAAAAAAACAAAACACCTGTTTATCAATTATTCAATTTGTGTAAAAAGCCCCTAAAAAAAAAAAAAAAAAGGAAGGGAAAGGGGGGAAAGGAAAAACACAGGAGAACCACAACCCCACCCCCTCCAAACCCTCCCCTACATATTGGGTCAGCGAACTAATTCCAATATTCCTTTCATCTTTCTTTCCTCTTCTTTTTTTTCCTCTTTTCTTCCTTCCATAGGTCAGTCTCTTTTATTTTACATATTTACAAGGGCTGTACCTCCACCTCCTTCTCATTTTAATCATCTCCGTCTTCTTTTTCCATCTCACCTAAACATTCCTTCCAGCTTGCCCATTTCTTTTCAAATTTCCTTTGCTGGCCCTTTAGCATATGAACCCATCTTTCCGCTTCCATTATTAAGCTCACTTCCTTTCTCCAATCTAATATTGAGGGACCCTTTATCTGTTTCCAAAATTTCGGTATTATTTTTTTTGCTGCGTTTAATAGGTGGGGTGTTATGCCCTCCCGATATTTTCTATTAGAGCCCGGCATCCCATGGAACAAATAATGTAGTGGTTGAAATTCCAGGTGTCCCACCGTCAATTTCCTGATCCATGGAGACACCGACTCCCAGAATCTTTTAATTACTGGGCATGTCCACCACAGATGGAGAAATGTGCCTTTCTGCCCACATCCCCTCCAGCATCTATCACTTATGGTTGGAAACATTTGTGCCAATTTGACTGGGGTCCTATACCATCTTGACAGGAACTTGTACGCCATCTCTTGTACCTTTGAGCTGATGGATGAGGAATGTGTTAGTGTAATCATCCTTTTAATTTGATTGTTAGTCAATACCTGTCCCAATTCCTTCTCCCATTCCCTTATATAGTATGGAGTTGTACCTTCCTGTCCCTTAAGTATCCCTTTATACATTTGCGACAGCACGTTCCTGGGACTAGATCTCTGCACACATTGTTTCTCAAATATAGTGAGAGAGTTTATAGGTCTTATTGATGATTTGCTTTTATTAAAGAAACTCACTAATTGATTATATTTCCACTCTGCCATATGCACTGTCCCATATCTAGACACCATCTCTGTCAGAGATAACAAAACCCCCTCCGGAGCAAACCTGCCACAGGTGGAGTCTCCACCTCCACCCCAAGCTCCCAGATACCCCATCTCCTCCCCCGGGGGGAACCAGGTGAATCCCTCCAGAGGAGCCAGAGGTGATATCCAGGGGGCGTAATCCCCATTCTTATTCAACTTGTCCCAAACTTCCAATGTATTCTGGGTTAATGGTGACACCCATTGAGACAACCCTCTTGACGTGCTCTGAATCCAAGGTGCTCCTGCTAAATTCCTCCCTGCCATTGCATTTTCTACTTGAACCCAAAGTTTTTTATGGGTATCATGGTGCCAGTTCAAAATCCGGACTAGACTCATAGCCTTGTAATATAAGGTTATATCCGGTATTCCCAATCCTCCCTCGGCCCTATTTCTTCTCAGAAGGTCGTGGGCTAATCTGGGTCTTTTATCGTTCCATACGAACGCCACAAACATCCTACGCACCTGTCTGAAAAAAGACCCCGGTACCTTAATTGGTATTGTATGCAACATATAAATTAATCTAGGGAGTATACTCATTTTTATGGCATTAATCCTCCCAAACCAAGTTAGATATTGGCCTTTCCATTTTTTAAACTCTTCCGCTATCTCCGTCAGTAGTATGCCATAGTTGACTTCATATAGTCTTTTCATTTCAACACTAATACGTACCCCCAAATACGTCAGGGACTCTCTCTCCCAGACAAATGCATACGTATGTCGCAGCGTCATCTCCAGTCCCGTTGGGACATGGATAGGAAGGATAATTGACTTCCCCAGATTGATTTTAAAATTAGATAAGGAGCCGAACTTTTGTACCTCCAGCATAAGTGCAGCTAACGATGTCTGGGGGGACGAGAGAAAAAAGAGTAGGTCATCAGCATATGCTGCGACCTTATGTTCCACCTGTCCTATTTGTGTCCCACTTATCTCTCTGTTATTTCTGATTTTACGTAAGAATGGCTCTAATATTATTGCAAATATTAAGGGTGATAATGGGCAACCTTGTCTCGTACCATTTTGGATACTAAAGCTTTCTGACAACGTTCCATTTACTTTAATTCTTGCCTTAGGGCCCGCGTACATCGACATTATCCATCCCATCATCCGCTCCCCCAGGCCTATTCCCTTCAACATTTCTCTCATAAAGCCCCAGTTCACCCTGTCAAAGGCCTTTTCGGCATCCATTGACAGAATGATCCTTGGGGCCCTATCTGGACCAGACTGCATCCAGTGGAGGACATTAAGCGCCCGAATAGTGTTATCTCTCGCCTCACGCCCTTCCATGAACCCAGTCTGGTCCAGATGTATCAACCCCCCTATGTGTCCCTGGAGCCTCAGAGCCAAGATCTTTGCTAACAATTTAGTATCCGAATTAAGAAGGGAAATAGGCCTGTAGTTTGCGCAAATCTGGGGATCTTTCCCTCCTTTTGGCAATACTGTTATATGCGCCAGAAGGGCTTCTGGTGGTAATGGGTTAGACGCATTAATTGAATTGAAGTATTTACACAATGGTTCTCTTAATACTGGAAGGAATTTTTTATAATATATATTAGTCAACCCGTCTGGGCCTGGGCTTTTCCCTAATGGCAATGTTGCTATTACCCTTTCCAGCTCCTCTACTGTGATTGGGCGCTCTAACTCTTCTGTAGTTGTTTTAGACAGCCTAGGCATTGATGCTTCATTGATGTAATCCTGTATCTCTTTTCTCTCAGGGCTTTCATTATCTACTTCGGAAATATTGTATAATGCCTCATAAAATTTACTAAATTCTGCAGCTATGGCTTTCGTTCCAACTACTTTCTTACCTCTAACCAGTAAACTGTGGACATGTCTGGATTCCTGTTGCTTTTTAAGCTGTTTAGCTAGTAGCCGCCCACACTTATTACCCTGTTCATATGCTCTATTTGCGAAGAACCTAATTTTATTTCTAACTTTTTGTTCTAGGCACTGTGAGAGCTCCGTTCGGAAGGCCTCTAGGCGCCTATTATCTGTAGGGTCAAGCTTCCTCTTGTGCTTCCCCTCCAGTTCACTGATTTTATCTAATAGGTCTTTTATCTCTTTTTTCCCTTCTTTTTTTATATACGAGCCATATGCTATCAAATCCCCTCTTATGACAGTTTTATGGGCCTCCCACACCATTTGGTCAGATACTTCCCCTGTCTTGTTTATTTCAAAGTACTCTTTTATTTTAACTCCTAATTTCTCTACTATTTCTTCCCTATCCAATAGCGACTCATTCAAACGCCATGTTCGCTCCAGACCCCCCATCTGAATTAGTTGGAACGTTAATGCTATTGGGGCATGATCTGATGTAGTGATGGGACCGATTGTGCATGAAATGACATTCTCCAGGTGGAACTGGTCCACCAGGAGAAGGTCTAGACGCGAGTACATGTCGTGTGTTTTTGAATAGTAGCTAAAGTCTTTGATTCCTGCATGTAATACCCGCCAACAGTCCACCAGATGTTGAGAGCGTATAAGTTGTTTCATTCGTTTTAGGGCTCTAAATGACAAGGCAGTTCTTCCTGTTGATGTATCCATATTGGGATCCAGCACCAGGTTAAAGTCTCCGCCCATCATCAGACAGCCCTCTCTAAATTGTTCCAATTTCTTAAATATTTTAACAAAAAAATTTACTGACCCTTCATTTGGTGCATAAATCGTCGCAAATGTATATCGTACACCATGCAGTGTACCCTTCACAAATAAGAAGCGTCCCTCAGGGTCACTCTGAACTGTCTCCATTTTCCATGGACATGACTTCTTAAAAGACATTGTGACTCCTCTGGCCCTTGCGACTGGGGACACTGCATGGTACCATTGGTTCATAGTACTCTGGGGTAAGCTAGGGACAGAATCACCCTTAAAGTGGGTCTCTTGTAAAAAGACAATGTCCGCTCCATAATGTTGCAGCTCAATCCACAGGCGCTTTCTCTTGTTCGGTGAGCTTAACCCCCTTACGTTATATGAGATGATTTTCAGAGTTGTTGCCATTCTTTAAGTTTCCCTTATAGGCTCCCGGTATCTGCCCCTCATTGTTTTCTCCCTGACCTTATTCTTGTTTATTCCATCCTCGCTGACCCTACCTACCCACATATCCCTAGAACAACCCCTATTAAAATTAAAAATTACATTTTTTAATTGTTCCATGTAAAAAACCATACATACCCCATCCCTACACCATGATACTCCCCCCTGGAGTACCTCTACTAACCCAGGTGGAGGCCTGTGTAGATGTGCGTCCCACAAGCACAGGTCCCCTCCCTTCCCTGCTGTTAGCAGGTTCCTTAAGCCCCTTACTCGGGGTTGACCTACCGACCAAAAAATGGTCTCCATACACCACCTCACTCCTTCATCCCCCCCCCCCTCCCCCCAGGCCTTATCTATAATTCTTTCCCCATTATGATAAAACACAAAAAAAAAAAAAAAAAAAAAAGGGGAATAAACAGCACAACTTCATCTCCAAAAAAGAGAGAAAAAAAAAAAGAAAAATTTATAAAGGGGCAGAAACAGGACCCCTTGCTACTCAGTCCTTTCTTCCACTATCTAGGTCCTCTTCGGGCCAAGTCGCTATTAGTCTTTGCCCTAACTTCTTGCCACTGCTCTGGCCGTTGTAGTGGGGGTCCTATGAGATTTATTCTCCAATCTACAAAGTCCACCATAGGTAGATCCAACTTTTGCACAAAAGATTCTAAATCATCTTTAGTTCGTAGTGTTGCTGTATTCCCATTTCTAGAAGCTGTCAAGCTAAATGGGTATCCCCAACGATATTTAGTATCTACCGCACGCAGCGCTTCTAACAGGGGTCGCACTGCTCGACGCTGGTACAGGGTCCGTCGTGATATATCGGGGTATAGTGCTATGTTCAGTCCTTCAAGCAGAATTGTGGGTTTGGTGCGTGCCATTCTCATTATATTTTCTTTTATTCTATATTTATGCACTTTACAGATAACGTCCCTTGTTGTCTCAGCTTTGTTACTCGGGTATGACACCCGATGCGCTCGGTCTATTTCTATGTTTTCTGGGGCCTGGTCCCCTAAAATCTGTCTGAATATCTTAATTGTAGTGGGGATTAATTCCGCCTTTGGGATTGATTCGGGTATTCCTTTTATACGGATGTTCTGTCTTCTATCCCGGTTCTCATAATCGTCCAATTGGTCCCTGTACCCATTTAATACATCTTCATGCTTCTTAAGTACTTCCTGAATGTCTGCTACATTGTGCATTATGGCCTCTTGATCGCTTTCTATTTTCTCCACTCTATGCCCCAAACCCCAGAGATCCTCCTTCAGACTTTCAACTGCTTGTAAGCATGACTGTTCCACCACGCTAATTAATTGTTGCATATCATTTTTTGTAGGTAGGGCTCTCAATAGGTCCCACATATCTTTTTCCCGGTTTCCACCCTGCTCGTTCCCCCTCTGGCTCCCATTTCTTCCATCTTGGGGGTTCTGCTGTTTGGGGAGTGAAATATGGTCATAATCGTCATGGTCATAAAGAGATTGTCCAGGGTCTGTATCTGGCCTTGTTTGTGGGATCTGTGTCTCAACTATGGCATTGCTAGGGGTCGGTTCTCCTCCTCTTGTCCTGAATATCATCTCTGTAGCCTGTAGGACCTCTACTGTCCCCTCATTTACCTCTGTACCTTCAGGTGCCTCCTCATCCTGTACAATTAAATCCCCTTTCTTTATAATGGTTGTTGAGATTCTTCTTCCGGGGTTTATACACTCTTGTCCCCCAGCCCCTACTTCCTCTCTTATACTCATGGGGCTCCCTCCACCACCCGGGCTAATTTCTTCCACAACTTTCCTCCCCCTTCCTGTAGACGGAGATCCCTTACCGTGCAGTGTGGTGCCGCCTTCTGTTGTTGGGATGTCCGTTTTCTTTTTCCCTGGAGTCCCGCGTGCTGACCCTTCTGTAGGACCGCTGGGTTTCCTTGTGTCCTGCCCCCCTGCTTGTCGTCCCCCTCCATCAGTGGCACGAGGGGACATGTAGGCTCTTATACCATCTGCTGAACTTCTACCTCGTCCAGCCGGTAGCATAGCGACTTGTCTGCGTGTGGTCATCTCCTCAGCTGTCTGCGATGCGACTCCGGACTCCGCTGTTCTCATCAAATTGTAAAGTTGACCTATAAGCACTGCAAAGGGTGTGTAATATCTCCAGTTACTAACGATTCAGCAATTCAGCTCTCAGCTCTGCTCTGCTGTGCACTAGTTAATTATCAATTATCAATTTAGCCAGGGAACACAAGGGGAAATGAGACACTCACTCATCCACAGTTCGGGGGTACAGAAAAAAGGGTGGGGGGTTTCCAGCTGTCAATGGTTCAACGGTTCAGTGTTCAGCCAAGTTTACTATACACAGCTTATTATAGTTTCACCCCGGGGGGGGGGGGGGGGCGGTGGGAGCGGGCACTTACTCCTACACAGCCAGGCACTCAAAAGAGGAAGGAGAATGGAGTGTATCCAACTGTAAGTGGATCAACCTTTGGAGGTTCAGTGTTCAGCTTGGCTCTGCTGTGGGATACAGCCCAGGAGCACAGGGGGTGGGGGAGGTGAAACAGTTGCTCATCCACAGCACGAGGGAACAGGAGAGAGAGAGTGGAATCTCTCCAGCTGTCAGTGGTTCGGCGGTTTGACCTTCTTGCCTTTGCTTTGCTATGTACAGCTGTTTGTAATATCTGCCCAGGAGCTCGAGGGGGGGGAGCGGGGCACTCTCTCGTACACGGCCGGGTGTGTTGGAGGGGAGAGAGAGTGCAGTGTGTCAGCTACTCGGCGCTCAGCGGTTCAGCGATCAGTTGTTCTCATCCGGTTGCAGCATCATACACAATGCACAAAGTGTCTCCAGCAGCTAACAATTCAGCATTCCAGCAATAATCTGTGCTCTGCTGTGTTCCTCTGATTGCAGCTTCGGTCCAGGAACACAAGGGGGTGGCAGAGCACTTACTCACACACACTCACCCTCAGCTGACTCTCCTTATTTGTATATGCCGGTGTGTATTTACTTTGTATTTACTTATGTTTACTTTGTTGCAAGCAGGGGATCTTTCTCTCTCCACCTCAGCTGGCAGCCCATCTGTTATCCAGGAAAACGCCGGCGTGTGTCTATCTTGTTACACGGAAAGGTTGAAGAAAGGTAAACAGGCTCTCTCACATACACTGCTTTTCAGCTGTCAGCTTTCTGTCCTTCTTTGCCTTATTTCGCTACACTGGCCGCTCGTCTGCTGTCAGGGGAGCGCCAGTGTGTGATTGCTCTACTATACCAGGAGACTGGAAACAGATGAGGGTACAGGGGGGAAGTAGCCAGTGATAGCAGTCGCCCTTCTCCCTCTTGAATGCCGGCGTGTCTTTGCTTGCTGCACGGAGGTGGCTGAGGACAGGCAAGTCGGCAGAGCCCTCTCTCACATACACCGCATCTCAGCTGTCTGCGAGTGATTGTCCATTAGCCTGGGTTTACGGAGGGGGGGGAGGAGCACTCACTTACTCACACTCGCACACACCCATCATCAGCACCTCCCCATGGAGAGACTGACCTTCAGCTGTGTCCCTGTTACTCTGAACCTGTGTTATTCTTCCTGATTCCCTTTGCTGACTTTGGCTCCTGTTTACCCGGCTCTGAACTCTGTTATACCTGATCTCTGGTTCCTGATCCCGGCTTCCCATCTGACCCGTCTCTGCCTGGTGTTCCGGTACCCTGCTGCCCGCCTGTTGACGAACCCGGCTTCCCATCTGACCCGTCTTTGCCTGATGTTCCGGTACCCTGCTGCCCGCCTGTTGATTAACCCGGCTATCCCCGTGACCTGGCCCTGGAGCCCAGCTTGGCCCAGCACAACTACCCGAGTGTCTGCAACTACAGTCCTGCGACCAGCTGCGACTTCCTGCTCTGCAATTACAGTCCTGCGACCAGCTGCAACTTCCTGCTCTGCAACTACAGTCCTGCGACCAGCTGCGACTTCCTGCTCTGCAATTACAGTCCTGCAACCAGCTGCGACTTCTTGCTCTGCAACTACAGTCCTGCGACCAGCTGCGACTTCCTGCTCTGCAGTCCTGCGACCAGCTGTGACTTCCTGCTTTGCAACTACAGTCCTGCGACCAGCTGCGACTTCCTGCAACAGGGTTCCTGGTTTCCACCTGCAGGCACTCGTGTGCCTCCTGTTCATTGGCTCCTTCTGTTTCACTCTCAGCGGCACCTGGACTTGAGATACAAGAGAGGCCGACCTCGTCAATTCAGTCTCCCTTCAGGTACGTGACACAGTTACTCCTTCCTTAGCCCCACCATCATGTCCTGAGGAGTCCCCCGAACTGTTCGACCACAGTGTCGGGTACATGCTGCAGGAGGATGCGCAGCATTTTGAAGGCTCCGATGATGGTAACCAGGTTGGGGATGAAGGCAGTAACATGAGCCCAGAGAGAGGGGGTGCCCAAGAAGGACAAGAAACTGGCAGTCATGTTCCCCCAGCTGCAGCATACTGCCGGGTTTGCTCCAGTGGCGAGGAGGGAGGGGAAGATGAGGTCACTGCCTCTACGTGGGTGCCTGATAGAAGAAAGGAGGAGGAGGCACATCTCCAATGAGGCAGGATGCCCTCCAGGGACTAGCTTAAGGACAGCCAACTGACTGCATCACACCGCAGAGCTCTGCATGTGCAGGGCGCTGCTGACTCCGTGCGTTTTTTCAAAAGTTCTTTTAGTGTGGGCCTTTTTTGAGACGTGTGCAGCAGATGGCACCGTTGCTATTTGCAACATATGTCTGAAGCATATCAAGCGTGGCCAAAACAGCAGCCACTTGGGCACCACATGCTTGGCAACAGTACTTAAAAGACCCACACCAAAGAACAATCAGCTGGGATCTCCAACCCCACTATACCTTCAGTCCTCTCAGAGACCTGCACTGAGAGGAATGAAGGTGTACGATTAGGTGTCC
The DNA here is from genome assembly GCA_037952835.1 of Lithobates septentrionalis. Classification (NCBI taxonomy): domain Eukaryota; kingdom Metazoa; phylum Chordata; class Amphibia; order Anura; family Ranidae; genus Lithobates; species Lithobates septentrionalis. The sequence continues at coordinate 426,634 of JBBDGP010002165.1, read as the reverse complement.
CAAGCACTTGCGGGCAATCTGCTAGCGGTACACCTAAATCCGATTGTAGCAGGCAAATTTCTCTACCCCAGTTGCTAAACCGGTGAAAGAAATTCGGTCCCAGCCATCCACATGCTCAGCGGCTGAATGCTACTTTGGCTAAATTGCTAGCACTCCGACTGCTGCCTTTTCAGCTGGTAGACTCTGCCCCCTTTCGAGAACTTGTGGAATGTGCGGTACCTCAGTGGCAGGTTCCCAAATGCCATTTTTTTTCTCGGAAGGCCATTCCAGCTCTCTACCGGCATGTGGAAGGCAATGTCTTGGCCTCGTTGGACAGGGCGGTCAGCGGTAAGGTGCATATTACCGCTGACTCAGTGTCAGGAAGGGCATGCCAGCACCCAAGATGGCTGCCAAAGAAGACGACCTGTTACCTCTAGATATAAATAGATAAATCCGCGCTTAGGACAGTCTAAGAGCTGCTGCCTATCCCTAATTAGTACCCCTAGGGGTCTAATTGCAAGAGTAGATAGATAATAAGGGGATATAAATGGCGCTGCCCTCTGTATTAATTGATTATCAGTACAGATGTCATAAACTATACACTAAGTTCAAATGACTATGACATGTAAGAAATCCATCACTAGATTCCGTATTGCGGTCTCAAGATAGAGAAGACCCTATAATATGAGAAGGCCGGAAAAATTAAAATAAAATGAAATAAAACACCTGTGATTCAAAAATTAGTAATTAGTGCTTGATAAATTTTGTTTAGATCACCCCAGTGAGAAAATATTGTCTGCCGTGTAAAATAGTGCTGACTAGAGTGAAACAAGTAGTTCTATAAACTATGCAATAAATAAAGTTGAATTTGACCCCAAAGTTCAAAAGTTTTGGGACAAAATGGCACCAAAGAACAAAAACATTTGTTTTTTTTGTTTTTTTTTAATTATTAAGTAAGAAAACATAAGTGAGTAAAAGTGTCAGTGCAATATCTGTTTTACCAGTCCCAAATTTTATGTGAAATGTTAAATTGGGTAGTAAATAACCCCAAGGTTCAAAAATATTGTGACAGTAAGCGCCTGCTAGAAATAAATTGATTATTTGTGTAAGAAACTTAATAGAGTAAAATGTAAGATAAAACGCTCCCTGAGCATTAAATACAATGCATATAACAATACCAAAAATATCATGCACAAAAGATAATTTCCAGTCTCTTGTATATCATAGCAGGTGATGGTTCATCTCTAAAAAGTTTGTTTATATATATATGTAATCCATGTAAAAGAGTTTTCAACCAGATGGGAGAAATAAGTTCAGTGTATATACTATATATTTCACCCTTGAGGGCTTACATCAGTGACTTCTGTGTGTTTTTTATTCAGGTAGTGACTTGAAGTACTCACCCCCCAGTGCTCCCCCACTCACCAGAAATAATCACCCCTACAGGGGTACCGAGCGACAGAGTGGGTGCCTTAGGGTGGTTGGTGATCACTCCGGTTGTGCTGCTGTTCCTCTGATTTATGCGATCCTTACAAGTATTCCAGGGTAAGCTATGTGCTCCAAAATGACCAGGTTACTCCATACCACCTTTGTCTGTTAAACTCTCCGGAAATCCAGAGACAAGAGAAACACAAGGAGGCTTCCTTCGTGAAGTATGTCAAGTATTTATTGCACATAAGCCAAAACAGTCCACAATAACAAGCCTCAAATTGAGAAAATAGTGAAAGCCGCACCGCTGTATGCAAGGATGGGACCAGAAGCGAGCTGTAAGCGTGCGTCCCACCTTGCGTTCCAGCCTCCACTTCCGGGTATAACGTGTGAGCGTGACTTCGCCTTACGCGTTTCGTCATAGGACGTTTTCAAATACGGTGTCGACGTCTACGCTTCACACAGTAATATAGTCATACGGCCCACATCACCCCTCCCCTTATTATGGTAATATCGCTCGGGGAGGGGGGTGGGGATGTGTTAAAGCCGTTGAACTCCCACAATGTTATGCATGCAGCCTAGGCATAACTAAGCATTTTCCACTCGCATTACAATCTGTTCACTGCTGTACATGTTCTAATTACTCGCTACTGTTGTAACCCGTAAACTGAGCTATGTTACACTCAGTTGTGTTTAGATTAATACTTTGTGGTCCGATAGGAAGTAAATTCTCCCAGTCTATTCTGTGTAAATAGAACAGATAGCAGTATAAGGGAACAGACAGCAATACAATAATATTGCATAAAATGCGATTAAATAAAATACAGGTTACTATTAAATGTTCCTGATTGCGCTAAAAATACAAATACAAGAAATAGCAATCAGAAAATATATATGGAAATAAAAAACATATATATAAATAAAAATATGTAAAAATAGGATCCCCAACATTATTAGATTTAAATAGCACGAAAATATATAGGAATATGAAAATACTAAAAACATATTAATTAATCCTGTATGAAAAGTGTAATAAGGGTTGATAAAAATGCATATATTCTTTAACAAAAAATGCATATATTCTTTAAAAAATTAATATATTCTTTAATAAAAATGCATATGTTCTTTAATAAAAATGCATATAATTATAATAAAAATGCATATAATTATAATAAAATGCTTATATTTTCCAGGTATCAACCTAAGGGTAGGGGGGTGGGAATTGAGTGTTCGAGGGTAGGTAAGATTCTTCATACAAGAATAATTATAAGTGTTATGTAAGCTTATTCAGAAGAAACAGGGGCACATTTGATGTGGTTAACAGAGTATTACTACAAGTTATGAGTTGACCAATTATGTGCCTTATCATCATAACTTGTGGGTCTGTACCTGAATGTACCTGAATGTACTATTTTCTCAATTTGAGGCTTGTTATTGTGGACTGTTTTGGCTTATGTGCAATAAATACTTGACATACTTCACGAAGGAAGCCTCCTTGTGTTTCTCTTGTCTCTGGATTTCCGGAGAGTTTAACAGACAAAGGTGGTATGGAGTAACCTGGTCATTTTGGAGCACATAGCTTACCCTGGAATACTTGTAAGGATCGCATAAATCAGAGGAACAGCAGCACAACCGGAGTGATCACCAACCACCCTAAGGCACCCACTCTGTCGCTCGGTAGGGGTGATTATTTCTGGTGAGTGGGGGAGCACTGGGGGGTGAGCACTTCAAGTCACTACCTGAATAAAGAACGCACAGAAGTCACTGATGTAAGCCCTCAAGGGTGAAATATATAGTATATACACTGAACTTATTTCTCCCATCTGGTTGAAAACTCTTTTACATGGATTACATATATATATAAACAAACTTTTTAGAGATGAACCATCACCTGCCATGATATACAAGAGACTGGAAATTATCTTTTGTGCATGATATTTTTGGTATTGTTATATGCATTGTATTTAATGCTCAGGGAGCGTTTTATCTTACATTTTACTCTATTAAGTTTCTTACACAAATAATCAATTTATTTCTAGCAGGCGCTTACTGTCACAATATTTTTGAACCTTGGAGTTATTTACTACCCAATTTAACATTTCACATAAAATTTGGGACTGGTAAAACAGATATTGCACTGACACTTTTACTCACTTATGTTTTCTTACTTAATATTTAAAAAAAAAAAAAAAAATGTTTTTATTCTTTGGCGCCATTTTGTCCCAAAACTTTTGAACTTTGGGGTCAAATTCAACTTTATTTATTGCATAGTTTATAGAACTACTTGTTTCACTCTAGTCAGCACTATTTTACACGGCAGACAATATTTTCTCACTAGGGAGATCTAAACAAAATTTATCAAACACTAATTAATAATTTTTTGAATCACAGGTGTTTTATTTCATTTTATTTTAATTTTTCCGGCCTTCTCATATTATAGGGTCTTCTCTATCTTGAGACCGCAATACGGCATCTAGTGATGGATTTCTTACATGTCATAGTCATTTGAACTTAGTGTATAGTTTATGACATCTGTACTGATAATCAATTAATACAGAGGGCAGCGCCATTCATATCCCCTTATTATCTATCTAGACCTGTTACCTCTGCCTGTCAGGAAGGGCATGCCAGCACCCAAGATGGCTGCCCCTGTCAGAATACCATTGGTGCACACGCACCCTGTGACAGCTTTTGACACCCAAACAGGCTACTTAAACTCAGTCAGTTTCCAGACTCAGTGCTGTCTGCTCTACAGCGTTCCCTGTGTATCCTGCAATTACCTACTTGACTTCCGTTCCTGTTGTGACCCGGCTTGCTTCCTGACGTTCCTGTTTCCTGCCTGCATCCGACCCCAGCTTGTCCTCTACTCTGCATCAGCCTGCTCCTTCTGCCACTTCGCTGCCAGTCTGCTGATGACCCAGCCTGTAATCTGATTCCACTTCCACTTCAGCCTCTGTTCCTGACGTGCCCATTTGTGTATGACCCGGCCTGCCTGTACGTGCCTTCTCTTCAGCCTCGAGGGTGCCACCATGCCTGTGGGGACCGGTTGTCTACACACTCCAGCTACCTGCCTACCACTGCTCTGGGATTCCTACAGACACCTCTACAGCCCGGCCGAGTGCTCCGATCCAGCTTCAGGTTCAGCGATTCCACCAGGCACTCGTGCGACTCTGCATCTCGGTGCCTCCTGTCAGCTCTATCAGGGGCTCCAAGTCAGAGTTGTAAGAGAGGCCGTCCTCTGCATATCAGGCTCCATCACCAGGTACGTGAAACTCATTGTCCAGCAGACATGGACAGGGATGTTACCTTTCTTTCACGGCGCACTGGGTAACCCTGCTGGCAGCTGGGAAGGATGCAGGACAGGGTGCAGTAATGTTGGAGCTTGTCCCGCCACCACGCCTCCAAAATGCTGGTAGTGGTGATTCTGCCACACCTCTCTCCTCCACCCCTCTTCTTCTTTTTCCTCTATAGCCTCTTCCTGTGCAGATTTGTCCTCTGAACCAGCGGTGCTCCGTAGGCGTTCTAGGGGCTACGCAAGCACTCAGACAAAAAGATGCCATGCGGTGCTTGAGTTGGTCTGCTTAGGGGACAGGAGCCACACTGGGGCAGAGATTCTGGCAGCTCTGCAGGGGCAGGCTCAGAGGTGGTTGAAGCCATGCCAGCTTTAGCCAGGAATGGTGGTTTGCGACAATGGCACCAACCTCCTCTCCGCCCTCCAATAGGGACACTTCACCCATGTTCCCTGTTTGGCTCACGTCCTTAATTTGGTGGTGCAGCGGTTCTTGTGCAGGTACCCAGGCTTACAGGATCTCCTGAGGCAGGCCTGGAAAGTCTGTAGGCATTTCTGCCGGTCATATAATACCCAGCTGGCTGACCTTCAAAGGGAATGCAACCTGCCCAAGAACCGCCTCATCTGTTCCAGGTGGAACTCAATGTTGGCAATGCTGCAGCGGCTGCACACACAGCAGAGGGCCATCAATGAGTACCTGTGTGAGTATGGCACCAAGACAGGGTCAGGGGAGCTTGGAGTTTTTTCGCCACGCCAGTGGCTAATGATCAAGGATGCATGCACTGTCCTGTCATCATTTGAGGAGGCCACGAGGATGGTGAGCAGTGACAGTGCATGCATCAGTGATACTGTCCCTCTTGTCTTCCTGTTGGAGCACACGCTGCATGGAATAATGGACAGGGCACTTGAGGCAGAACAGAGTGAAGAAGAGAAGGACTTCCTTACCTCTCAAGGCCCCCTTTATCCAGACAGTATTTCTGCAGGCCCACCTATCACACAGGAAGAGGAGGAGGAGGATTGTGTCAGCATGGAGGTGGAGCCTAGCACTCAGCATCAGCAGCAGTCTTCAAGGGATTGTTTTCAGTCCCCAGAAACCCATGGACTTGTATGTGGCTGGGAGGAGGTGGCCGCGGATCATGTCGTCCTTAGTGACCCAGAGGACTCTGGACCAAATGCCTCAGCAAACCTGCACTGCATGGCCTCCCTGATCCTGCAAAGCCTGCGAAAGGACCCTCAGATTTGTGGTATCAAGGAGAGGGATCAGTACTGGCTGGCAATCCTTCTTGATCCACATTACAAGGGTAAGGTTGCGAAACTTATCCAGCCTTCGCAGAGGGAGCAGAGAATGAAACATCTTTGGGAGGCCTTGCAGAAAGGTCTGTGCAATGTGTTTCCAAAGCCTGGGAGGTTACAATTTCCTGGTCCTCCTGAACAAGATGTTGCTGAAGCTTCGGTCAGTCACAGAAGGTGCGGTGGAGAAGGTGGCCGTCTGACCGATGCATTCAGACAATTTTTTAGTCTGCAGCCCCAAGGTCTGATTGGTTCCAGCAACCTTCGCCAGCGTCTGATTTACATGGTGCAGGAATACCTTGTGGCAAGATCAGACTTGGAGACCTTTCCAACCAAAAATCCACTGGGTTACTGGGTCTTGAGGATGGATCATTGGCCAGAGCTTGCACAGTATGCATCTGAGCTACTGGCCTGTCCTGCATCCAGCATTCTATCTGAACGCACATTCAGTGCTGCTGGAGGCTTTATAACCGATCACAGAGTGCGTCTGTCCCTGTCAATCGGCTCACCTTCATAAAAATGAATCAGTCTTGGATCACCAGCTACCAAGCACCTGATGTTGATGTAACCGATATATTTTTTTATGAATGTGAGATCCCTTGAAGACTGCCTATGCTGATGCTGAGTGACTATCCTGTTATGCTGACTGACTATACTATTCCTCCTCAATGTTCATGTTGATAGCTTCTAAGAAAATTTTTGGTTCTGGGCACCAGCGCCTAAAGCCCAATTTTTCTGCCCCTGTTTAACAGGGGCGTGTAATTACAATTTTTGCTGTAATAGCAGGGCTCGTTTCTGCACTCAACTAGAGTATCTGTGAGGGTTGCAGTGTTGTGGCACCAGCACCAGTGCCTAAGGCCCAATTTTTCTGCCCCTGTTTAACAGGGGCACAAAATTACAATTTTTGATATATTTCACAGCAGGGCTCATTCCTGCACTCAACAACAGAATCTGTGAGGGGTTACAGTGTTGTGGCACCACCACCACTGCCTAAGACCCAATTTTTCTGCCCCTGTTTAATAGGGGCATGTAATTACAATTTTTGATCTAATATTTCACAGCAGGGCCCGTTCCTGCGCCCACCAAGAGTAACTGGGAGGGCTTACAGTGTTGTAGCAACACCACCACACCACCACCAAAGGCAAAATTTTTCTGACCCTGTTCAACAGGGGCATGTAATTACAATTCTTGATATAATATTTCACAGCAGGGCCCGTTCCAGCGTCCACCAAGAGTAACTGTGAGGGCTTAGTGTTGTGGCACCACCACCAAAGGCCCAATTTCTCTGCCCCTGTTTAACAGTGGTGCGTAATTACAATTTTTGATCTAAGATTTCACAACAGGGCTCATTCCTGGGCTCAACAACAGAATCTGTGAGGGGTTACAGTGTTGTGGCACCACCACCACTGCCTAAGACCCAATTTTTCTTCCCCCTAATTACAATTCTTGATATAATATTTCACAGCAGGGCCCGTTCCAGTGCCCACCAAGTATAACTGTGAGGGCTTACAGTGTTCTGGTACCACCAACACCTAAGGCCAAAATTTCTGCAGAGTATATAGGGCAGGCCGTATAGTATATACAGGCAGTCCCCTACTTTCAAACATCCGACTTACAAACGACTCCTACTTACAAACAGAGGGAGACAACAGAAAGTCAGAGGAAATCTACCCCTGGGAAGGGAAATTCTCTCCTGTAAGAGTTAATATGGGAAAAACGTGTCTCCACTGATGCTTTATCACCAATCCTTGTTTCCCTAAAAACCCCAAATTTTCAAAATCCAATTGTCATTGGGACAGAAAGTGAGGTGAAATCTTCTAAACAGGGGCACAGACAGCAAAACAAATGTTACAGGGGTGAAGATAACCCTTCCCCATGTTATCCAAAAAGCTTAAAAATAGATTTTTTTGGCTGGAGCTACACTTAAAAAATGTACCTGTTCCAAATTACAAACAGATTTAGCTTAAGAACAAACCTACAGACCCTATCTTGTTTGTATCCCGGGGACCGCCTGTATACTGCTGTTCAGAGTATATAGGGCCTGGGGGCCCAACGCCTTTTCTTTTTTTTTATTTGGGTTTGGGGTTCCCCTTAATATCCATACAAGACCCAAAGGGCCTGGTAATGGGTTGGGGGGTTACCCATGCCGTTTTCTCAATAATTTTCATCCATATTTCTGTGACCCGACATTACATTACAGCCGCAAGCAGTTTTTATTGACTTTTATTTCTTTAGAAATGTCATTTTGTGCAGGGACTGTTCTAAGCATGGGAAATATGCGCCACTTTACAGGCATACTATAAACACCCCCAGGTGCGATATTTAAAGAAATATTTCACTTTTTATTTTTTCACTTTAAGCATCATTAAAATCACTGCTCCCGGAAAACGGCCATTTTTAAAACTTTCTTTTGCATTGATACATGTCCCCTGGGGCAGGACTCGGGTCCCCAAACCCTTTTTAGGACAATAACTTGTATATTAACCTTTAAAATTCACACTTTTGATTTCTCATGTTCGAGTCCCATAAACTTTAATGGTGTTCGAATGTTCGCGCAAACTTTCGGCCCGTTCGCATGTTCTGGATGCGAACCAAACCGGGGGGGGGGGGGGGTGTTCGGCTCATTCCTAGTCTTTGTTGCTTTCCTGCTGCATGCTTCATTTAAAGAACCAACCTTTCTCTTTTCGCTATATTAATAGGGATAATGACAATTGACTATACTGGTCTTATGCCTCATTTAAAGTCCCAAAATTTTTTTCTTTCTCAGTAGTATGTAGAGCCGTGTACAGAGGTCAGTAGGATGTAGGGCGGTGTACAGAGGTCAGTAGTATGTAGGGCGGTGTACAGAGGTCAGTAGTATGTAGAGCAGTGTATAGAGGTCAGTAGGATGTAGGGCAGTGTACAGAGGTCAGTAGGATGTAGGGCAGTGTACAGAGGTCAGTAGTATGTAGGGCAGTATACAGAGGTCAGTAGTATGTAGGGCTGTGTACAGAGGTCAGTAGGATGTAGGGCCATGTACAGATGTCAGTAGGATTGTTGTGGAAATTATGAGCTTTGCCTATAAGCAAATAATTCTGCTGCGCTAATAAGCACAATTACAGCTCTTTCGTATAATTCAGGAAAGTGCGTTTGCATAAAACCAATTAAAAAAGACACAAAGGCTGGTATCACGTTGGTAGGTCAGTATATCGTCCTAGTGTCCTAGGGCGGTCCCGTTTATTTGTAGGGCTGAACAGGGATAGCAAAGAGGTGGTGGCTTTACAATCAGTCAATCAGGCACTTGTATACATTCAAATAGATATCAGGTAGTGACGTATGTGATAGTTCGTGTGCAGAGCAACATGTGAAGATTCCTGCTGAAATCCGTGCGCAGGCATCCAAGACAATTTTTTTTTCAATAAATTAAATAAATTGTTTATCAATTTATTTTCAGCCCAGTAATTGATTCCCGGGACTTTTTTATGTGACACTTTGCACTGAAGTCATCTTTCTGACACAGGGCACAATTTTTTCTATATGCTCTTTTTTGTCACTAAGTCCGCTTAATATAAGTGTGTGGAACAATACCGGTGGGTATTTGCTGGTACCACAAATTCTTTGGTTCCCTTCCATCCCATTTTGTTATATGCTCATCGTTGTAAGGTACTAGTGACCTTTTCATGGGAACCCAGCTTTAGCCAATTATTCCCACCTCCCACTATCTATATTTATGTTCATTGTTATTTGTTATATGTAATATTTGTAATTCTTGATCATTATTTATTTTTGTCTCTGAAATAATGACCTCAGTATATATTTTTCTTTTCTTTCCCCTTACGGTTGCATGCACAGTTTTTTTTTATTTCCTTTTTTTTCCTTTTTTTTTTTTTTGTCTTATTCGTGGAAGAATATCTAAACCCAGGTTCTAAAGTGTTAGTTAAATCTGACAATTATACAATATGTCTTCCAGTGTGTCAGCAGGGGATGAGCCTGTTCCACTGATGACTTTTTGAGTGGCTCAAAAAGTCATAAAAATTGAAAGTATTTATTTTATTCTATTGTCTTTTACTCTTTTCTGGGGGTGAAAATATTATATGTAGCAGATTGGTGTAATAAAATACTTTATACATTTTTTCCTTCCCCTTTCCCCTCACTTTGTTTTTGACTAGCTATGGCATATGTTCTGGGAGAAGTGGTTGATGAAGAAATTCAATCATCCCTCACCAGTGATCAAGGTGACAGTGAAACAAAAAAATGGGGAAATAAAAAGATTGTTCAAAAATCATAAAAATTCAGTGGTTAAACATCTTAACAGGAAATGGGATGTTTCCTTTCTGGAGAACGAGAGAGAGAGAGAGAGAGAGAGAGAGAGAGAGAGAGAGAGAGAGAGAGAGAGAGAGAGAGAGAGAGAGAGAGAGAGAGAGAGAGAGAGAGAGAGAGAGAGAGAGAGAGAGAATATTATCCCCAGACCCCAGAGGACTGAGAGATAGAGTTATCCTGGCAGAGCATCTCCACATGGATACTTTTATCCCTAAATGGAAGGAACTATGTATATCCCATGGTATTGAACTCATGGAATTAATTGTAGAAGAAGAAAAATTATAATTAATTTAAAAACTGAAATAGAACTAAGCAGCGCTAGTTTAGAGTCATTTAAAGAAGACGATGAGTTTGTTAAACAGAATGACATGATCAAAAAGGAAATTGATAGATTGTTTTGTCAATTTGAGATTTTTTTGCAATCGAAATTCAAGCATGATCAGACTGACTGGGAGAAAGTTGAAATTTTCGATCTCTTCTCTCAAAAAGGTAGAAATAGGTCTAGACGTAGACGCAGTAGATCCACTTTCCCCCGTTCTAATACAGATGTAGCTTTAAGTGATCTTGATAGTGATGGTTCCACTAGGTCGGTTACTTTTTTAGACCAGACTGCGACAGTTCTCTGTCCCCAGTAAAAACCTCTCAGGAAAAAACAGGGATGTTAAGACAACAGAAAAAAGGAATAAAAAGAGGAGACACAGAGCGAAATTACAGGACAAGGAGCCAACGCAGGAGAACCTAAATAGTGAGGCATTGTTGGGAGATATGGATTTTAGGGTAGTTAACTTGTCTTCCTTCCCTTTAAAAGAATCCCATATACAAATCTTTAGTAAAGGACTTTCCTTTTCACCTAAACAGAATATGGAAGAATTCACAGTATTCAAAGACGTTAATCTCTTTTTGCGTAAGGTACTTTTTCGGTATCTGTATGAACAGAGGTCTAAAAGTACAGTAGTCCGTGAAACCTTTCAGGAGGAAGACACTAAAGCGATTGAAGAGCTTATGGCCCTCCTTGATGAGGGACCCTCCGATCTTGACTTTGATTTTCAGACTGAAAATGACACCATGACACTAATGCCCCGTACACACGGTCGGATTTTCCGATGGACAATGTCCGATCGGAGCGTGTTGTCGGAAATTCCGACCGTGTGTGGGCGCCATCGGACATTTTCCATCGGATTTTCCGACACACAAAGTTGGAGAGCAGGAGATAAAATTTTCCGACAACAAAATCCGATCGCGTCAATTCCGACCGTGTGTGGCCTGTTCCGACGCACAAAGTGCCACGCATGCTCAGAAGAAATTCCGACACGGGACAGCTCGTTCTGGTAAACTTAGCGTTCGCAATGGATACAGCACTTTCGTCACGCTGCAATGTAAAAAATGGTTTAATACAGCGCACTCTCTTCTTCTTTATAATGTGACAAGAATTAAGTAGTTTTGCTGCTCATATTCACACACACTTCTCACAAAGTTTTATTTGTCTTTTTTTAGTGGGATTCCCTCAATATATTGTTATTAGTTGTCACATCTGACAGTTTTATATATTTTTTTTTTGTTTTTTGTTTTTAAGCCTTTTTTTTTCTTTAATGTTTGTATTTTTTGCAAGGCTGATCTTTGTTCAATGTTATTTTTATTTTTACTCCGGAATATTTTTGTGTGTGTTTTGTGTGTCAAGTTACCCCAACACCATTGATATCTTTTATTATTTAATCTCCATGAGATTGTTTGTTGTTGGTGTCCCTTGTTCATTTCACATTGTATATTAGAAATGTACCTGAATCCTCACAAACAAACCATCATTTTTGAAGTAAAACACATAGGAGAGTATAATTCAAAACAAAAATCCTTTATTAAGGTATCAGAACCAAACAAAGAAGAAGGCAACACTGGATCAACATGAGAAATTAGTGAAGCCTGGGACCCCCACGGCAGACAACAATACTTCAACATCAAAATTGGTGGCCTGAGGAGTCCATATATAAGGGAGGGCAGTCTGGTCCGGGATTCACAGAGATCGGGATAGCAGCAGATGACATCAGTGTCCCCAGGATGTGGTACCACAAGAGGCTGCATTTTTTGGCCGACCAGACTTGATCCAGGGTCCAATCACTCTCTAGTCTTCCTTTCACACTTCCTTCCCGGCTGTCGCTGTGCAGTTGTAGATGTGGCAGGAGGAGGAGTAGAACCTGGAGGAGGAGGAGGACTGGGGGGACCTGGAGGAGGACTGGGGGGGCCTGGAGGAGAGGGAGGAGGAGGACCTGCAGGAGGAGGAGGAGGAGGAGGAGGACCATCCCAAAGATGTGTGTCAGGTGTAATTTGGCCCCTCACACCTTTCTCCAGAGCCTCTGATATGAGGGCCTCACACATGGCTTGTTGGCCCTCCTCCATCCTCTGCATTTTATATGCAATGAATGCACCAATGTTCTCCTGCCTGGTGTGGGGTGCTCCCAGGGCCTCTGTAGCCCTACAAAAAAATCTGATAGCCGCCTCCTCTAGGGTACTCCTCCTACTGCCACTTTCTGTTTTCACCGGGGGTGGAGGGACCTTGACATCAGCCAGCCGGCTCGGCCCGGCCACCTCCTGGCTGAGACTTCCCTGTGTATGAAAAAGGGACATGGTTTTAGTTTTTGCATCATCAATCACAATCATACAGCAGGTGCGGGCTAATTGTAGCAACGAGGAGGAGGAGGAGGAGGAAAGGGCGGATCCAGGCATGTCCCGATCCAGAAGGAGACGTTTTAAGGCCACAAATATGTCGTTTGGGGAGATGTTGGAGATGGTCGACATCATGAGGAAGTCCGACTATGACGGAAAATATGGGCCTTACCCCAACCCCAATATCCGAAAGGCCAAAATCATGGCGAAAGTGGTCAGGAGTCTAGAGCGGAATTTCGGGGTACGAAGGTCTAAAGATCAGCTCAGGAAGCGGTGGTCGGACCTGAAGTTGAGAGAGCCAGAGCAGTACCGAAAGATCCGGAGAGTGCTGCAAAAAAGTAAGTAGTTGTGCTGTGTTCCTATTCTTTCTGTCTTTATTACGTTCGTTCTGCTCCATATGCTTGGATTAGTTGTAACGTTTCCAAAGGTCAAATTTAATGTTCATGGGCATATTATTTGTTCGTATCAAACATTTTTCTTTCGGCCTCTAGAACACCATTGTTTAGGCCATATGCATTTTCACACATTTTTGGGGGCCTACTTGGATGCCAACTATTTGTTTGTGTAGATGGGTTTGTTACTAGAATGAAATGCCAACTAGATTGTGTGTAAGGAGAGGACACTGAGCAGCTGTTTTCACATCTGGACACTGGAGCACTAGTGTGGGACAAAAGAACACAATTTTTATTAGGGGGGCCACACAGGTGCTCCAGTGTATACTATAGGGGGGTCTCCATCTGTGAAGCTTGTACAAAACAGGTAAAGTATTGCAGCTTGACAAAGGGCAATAAAAAAAAAACATCTTGGAACTCGGCTAAAATAGACAATTGTACCCCACTTCCAAGCAATGTTTCCTATTTATAGTTCTGCCATCAAATTTCTGTGTGCTAAGTATACCATTTTTGTTTTACATAGGGGAGAAAAGACTCGGAGGACACCCCTCATCCGAGGAGACAGAGACCCCCCACCTCTGGAAGAAGGAGAAATACTGCAAACCCAAGAAGAAGAGCAGGAGGAAGAAGAAGATGTGGTGGAGATTGGCACCACAACAGGTGAGTGTCTGCGACCACAGACTCAGGTAAAAGAGATGGCTGGTGGCAGATTTTTGAGACCTTTTTTTTTGTTCTTTATCTCTTTTTAGGTGATCGTGATGTGAGGGAGAGAGAACGCTTTACTTCTGAAAGTGCCCAGATCCTGATCGGGGAGATCATGGGATGTAATCTCGAATTGCACAACATACAGCAACAAATCAGTGATGTTATTAAAAAAAATAATAACATCATTGATGTTTTGGGGCGAATTTAAACCCCACAAAATCACTTGTTTTATTGTGGTCCAATCTTTTTAAATTTTTTACAATGTTTTGAAAAGCCAAATTTGGAGGATGCACACAGTGTGCCAACATGTGCTATCTGCCATCACGGGAGATCAATGGACGCGTTTTGGGGGGGCAACCCCTTCCTCAATTATAAAGTAGCGTTGAGGAAGGGCTTGCTCCCCCCAAACACGTCCCTTGATCCCCCCTGATGGCAGATAGCACATGTTCACATTCGTAAATTGGTGTGCATCTTCCAAATTTGGCTTTTCCAGGGGTGATTTCCCCCCATCTGAACGCTATATCAAACCCAGTTCCTAAATACTGATGTCTGATATAGCCTTCAGGTTTTACCTAATGTGAACTTTGTAAGTTCAAGTTTTTTGGCTTTCTTGTTGGTTTTACACAGGCCTGTTTTATCTGAAATGGATATTTCGAATTTTCATAATGCTACTGCAAACATTGTTATACAACAAACATGTTGGTTTGTTTTAAAAATCTTTCGTAAATGCACATGTGATTGTGCAGCTATAAAAAAGTGGCTTAATCAAGAATGTGTGGATTATTGTCTCAACACTACAACACTTTTGGGGTGATGTAATTGCTCTTTTATGCAAAAATGGGGCTTATTTCCTAAGGGAAAAGACACTTTGCACTACAAGTGCAGGTTCAGTGCAGTTGCAAGTGCACTTGTAGTGAAATGTGTTTTTGCATTTAGGAATTACCAGCCAACACAGTTTTTTCTAAGGTTACCCAATCACGACATTTTCTGCACTCAACACATTTCTGTCAGGGTCAGCTAAAAGAAACACAAGCAGTAAATGTCCACAAAGAATTTTTTTGGGTTGGTTTTTATTTTAAAAAGTTTTCACAGATTGTCTGGCATATTGATAGCCCCCCTACCCGCAAAGAACTCCAGGTAGCGTAACCGGACATCACGGGCACTCAGGGAGGGCAAGCCAGGACGGCCACTTTCAAGCGCCGTCAGTGTTGATGGATTTGGATTTCCGGCCTCAGTCCCAACTGAGCCAGCATAGTTTGCTGAATGTTTTCTTAAAAAATTATGGAGAACACAGCAGGCAAGTATTATTTGGTTCAGTTTATACTCCGCCATATGGATGGGTGTCAGAAATAATCGGAACCGGCTGGCCAGGATTCCAAATGTGTTCTCCACCACTCTTCGGGCTCTGGCCAGCCGGTAATTAAAAACCCTCTGTTCCGGGGTGAGGGTCCTCATCGGGAATGGCCGCATCAGGTGGTCCCCCAGCGCAAATGCTTCATCAGCAACGAACACAAATGGGAGACCTTCAACATTGTCCTCTGGAGGTGGCAAGTCCAAGCTGCCATTCTGGAGACGCCTGTAGAACTCCGTCTGGGTGATCACTCCACCATCGGACATCCGGCCATTCTTCCCCACGTCCACATACAAGAAGTCGTAATTAGCCGACACCACCGCCAACATCACTATACTATTAAACCCCTTGTAATTATAATAGTACGACCCCGAGTTGGGTGGTGGGACGATGTGGACGTGTTTCCCATCAATTGCCCCTCCGCAGTTAGGAAAGTCCCACCGCTGGGCAAAGTGGGAGGCCACAGTCTGCCATTCCTGTGGCGTGGAAGGAAACTGTTGAGGAAAAAACAATAAACATTACTATTTTGGCAAAGAAACCTGGCAAGCAGATTAGACACAAACATTATGGGTCAACCTCCAGATAGCATTTATTAAGGGGAAATTAACAACAACAAAGTATAAGGTACACCTATCATATCCCCCCCCCCTCTCATGGGCCATTTCTAACATTATAGGGGGGGGAACTCTTGGACAGGTAACCCTCTTCACTTCATTGAGAGATGAATGCCTAAATACAGGGTATTACTTGGAACAGCCCCTCCTTAGTTACACTATTGGCAGACCACTGGACAGGTAAGAAGTGTCATAATACAAAGATATAAATACACACTGTACACATTTGAGCACATTTGGACATTCTGCTATTACCTATCAAGATCATACTAGGATACAAGAACTTTAAACAGTACCATTGGAAAGTATACAGGCAGACCCTACTACATGCTTTGGGGAATTCATCCATAAATCTGACCAGTAAAGAGATGGGTATAGTGTGTATGGGTTTGGCAAAGTCAGCAGATAGATGATTGAGGATAGAGAATTGGGATCAGCTGACTTAGCAGTTGGGGGGAGGGAGGGTTACAAAAAATTTGGGGACACCACAAAAAAAGCCTCTGGCACTCTGCCTGAATTTAAATCAAAAATAACATTTCCTAACATTTTAGGGGGTGTTTGGGGTAAAGCACTACTATGGAGCTGATAAAGTACATTGTTAAGTGACTACATGAGGTGAATATAGGGCAGGAGACACCATGCTGGAGAGGTTATTGAAGGGCAAATATGTATGAAGGACATAAAATAATAATTACATAAAAATCCAGCATGCATGAGGACAAAAGGGGACATTCACAGCATATTACAATCATGGTAATTAGGGAATGAGGAAAGAAATACAATATATTACCAAACATTCAATACAATAAAATGTGATATTAAAGGATAAAAATCTTACCTTCATATACTCCTTCTGCAGGACCTGGATGATGGCAGAACAGGTCTCTGGGATGATGATACCCAGAGCCTGGAGGGAGATGCCTGTCGAGAACTTGAGGTCCTGCAGGCTTCTCCTTGTGGCCAAATACTGCAAGGTAGCGACCAACCTCTGCTCCGGAGTGATGGCTTGCCTCATGCAGGTATCCTGCCTGCTAATATAGGGGGTCAGCGAAGCCAACAAACGGTGAAACACGGGGTCCGTCATCCGGAGAAAGTTCCTGAAATCATCAGGATTATTCTCACGGATCTCACGGAGCAAAGGCATATGAGAGAACTGGTCACGCTGAAGCAACCAATTCTTGGTCCATGAACTCCTCCCCACCCTGTTCATGGACTGGACTTGTGTCAAGGTCAGGACCCCAACACCAAGCCCCCGCACAGCACGAACTGTGGATCTGGAAAAAAGGATGGTAGGACCACATCTTGGTTTAGGTGGAACCCTGATACCACCTTAGGTAAGAAAGCCGGGTGAGGACGCAACACCACCCTATCTTTGTGAATAATTAAGTATGGCTCTTTACATAAAAAAGCCGTTAACTCCGATAATGTATGGCCCGAAGACCAAGTTGCAGCTCAGAACGAAGTAACAGAACGCACTGAAGAACAGCAAGGCCTGTGAAGAGCGACCTGAAAAACAGCAACGAGCGGACAAGATCGCACAGAAAACTCCAATACGAACTGACTGCACGCACTGAAGAGCAGATACAAACCCACAAGCACAAACTGAACGGCAGAAAACGATCTGAAAGCCACGAGTCTGAAAAAGCGCGAATCGTCTCTCACCAAACTTTTACTAACACGAGATTAGCAAAAGGAGCCCAAAGGGTGCTGCGCTTGGTTCTGAACTGGCCTTTTCTAGTCTCGTCGTACGTGCTTGACGTCACCGCGTTGTTGTCGATCGGAAATTCCGACAACTTTGTGCGACCATGTGTAGGCAAAACAAGTTTGAGCCAACATCCGTCGGAAAAAATCCTAGGATTTTGTTGTCGGAATGTCCGAACAAAGTCCGACCGTGTGTACGGGGCATTAGACCGGTTGATCTTAAGATTAAATCGAACAAAATGCTACCCCTGTCTAAAAATAGACTAATAGGCCAATTATTTGACCTCCTAAGCAATGTCCTCAAGAGATTAAATTGGGGGGAATACAATCATGACAACCTCAATAAACAAGAAAGGGCTGCTTTGAGTAAATTGAAAAATGCTAAAGGTATAATTATTAGGAAAAGTGACAAGGGGGGTGATGTGGTATTAATGAGTGAAGACAACTATTTTAGGGAAGTTGAGAGACTATTAGGTAATCCAGACGTATATCTGAGACTTTCTAAATCTCCCTTTCCTGATCTAGTTGCTGATTTGAACTTTAAACTAATACTAGCACAGGAAGAAGGACTATTTTCTAAAAAGAAACTTAATTGCCTTTGGGTCTCCGAGTACAATGCCCCTGTATTCTATATCATTCCTAAACTTCATAAAGATCTACAAACCCTCCAGGGAGACCAATAGTATCTGCAATCAATGGGCCCCTTGAAATTTTTGGCCAATATGTTGATGGCCTTCTCAAGACTATGGTTCCTGCTCTTGCATCAAATGTAAGAGATACAAAAGATGTCCTCAATAAATTGAAGGACATTAAGGTTGATGATAAGTGGCTCCTTGTCGGCATCGACGTAGAGTCACTTTATACCTAGATCCCACATTTTTGGGGTTAAAAGGCCGTTGAGTTTTTCTTGTTCATACATCGCAGGACACAGAGCTCTATTCATTACATCATGGGTTAGATAGCCACCTTCACTAGACACTGGCAACCCTAATTGTAAGGAGAGTATCTCCCCTATATAACCCCTCCCATATGGAGAGCACCTCAGTTTTTGGTCACAATGCAAGATGTGCTTAGAATGGTCCCTGCAGGGTTCTAGGAGCTACACAACCGGATCCATACCTCGGGCCAATTGATATCGCCTAAGATGAATGGTACCCGGGCCTTGTGGAAGAAGAAACAAGGTTTTGCCTGTATTGTCATTCTCTGAGGACTGGGCTCTGGGATCCAGTATTTTTAGCACATATATTAAAAATGTGCAAAGTTTTTCTGGGAGAGTCTTCTACAGGTCCATGTAAGAGGCTCCTGTAAGTAGGAAACCAAAACCCTGAAGGTTGGCACAACACTACCCGCTGTGATGGGTGAAGATTGGGTCTGACTGTTCTCAGCAGTATCCTGCAGCGGGGATAAGGTAAGTGAAGCTAGGTAAACACCTTAAGGATTAGCTTCTTTGAGTTGTTACATGTCTTACCTGTTTTCCGCCACTAGAGGGAGTAAGAGGAATACCTGGTTACATGCTTCCAGGAAATCTAGCTCAGTAAAGCTGCTCTGTCAGTTGCTCACCTCCTCTGCTGCAGGCTCTGCCACTTAAATGATAAATGGGATCCCACGCAGTCTTGGGGTCCCCAAGTAGCCTGCCGGTCTTCTTTTTTTTCCCCCCTTGCCCCCGGCCACCGCCACATTGGTCCTACATGCGCGCACGCAGGGGGTGCGCTTTTATGGCAAAAGCGGCGGGGAAGGAGGGGGCGTGGTTGCGAGTGCCATGCACATGCAGCGTGCACAGCGATTCACTGCGCAGGCGCTTGTTTTAAAGAGCCCAGGTCACCAGGGGTCTGTAAGCGGCAGGACACAGAGCTGGGGCATGTAAGCATCTCATGTGGATCAGATACAAGCACACCTAGACACCTACTCAGCATCAGGTTGTGCAAGTCTAACCAAACATTACTATTGTAAGCAATTATGTATGCAATTGTTTTTAGTACCTCTGCTTTGTTAGCTTATGACTATGTCTCCCCGCAAAAGGGTTTCAGGGGCAGGTAAAAAGCACCAAGAAATCACCGTCAGAGTCCGTGGACTCTAGACGTGCCTGCAGGGTAACACCCCCCCCCCCCCCCCGAGAGACTGGAGACAGCCATGCAGGGTGATCAATCGCCGCTGTCAGGCATTGCTGCCCTTCCCAATATTGCAGCCCCTGTGCCCATGGGATTTGAATTTGGTTCTGTCTGTTTTGCAAAAACAGCCTTTTGAACCATTATGTCATGCTTCTTTGTGTCTTTTGACCAAGAAGTTGTTTTTTCTTGTTGCCATATCATCTGCCAGGAGGGTATCGGAGTTAACGGCTTTTTTATGTAAAGAGCCATACTTAATTATTCACAAAGATAGGGTGGTGTTGCGTCCTCACCCGGCTTTCTTACCTAAGGTGGTATCAGGGTTCCACCTAAACCAAGATGTGGTCCTACCATCCTTTTTTCCAGATCCGCAGTCCGCAGAGGAAATGTTGTTACACTCTCTAGATATTATTAGAGCAGTCAAAATGTATCTTGATGTGACTGCTCAAATTCGGAAGACTGACTTTCTGTTTGTTCTGCCAGACTGTCCCAGAAAGGGCCAGGCAGCGTCGAAGTCCACTATAGCTAAGTGGATTTGACAAGTTATTGTTCAGGCCTATAGTTTGGAAAAGAAGATTTCTCCTTTTCATGGGCAGTGCATCCCCAGGCCTCCATGGCTCAGATCTGTAAGGCTGCAACTTGGTCTTCGGGCCATACATTCTCTAGATTTTATCAGGTGGATGTAAGAGGGCATGAGGATACCACTTTGGGGTGCAGTGTACTGCAGGCAGCAGTGTAGGTCCTCACGTCCAATGGTGGCCTTTTTTTCTGATCTGTGTCTCCCTCCCCTCAATTTGGGCATTGCTCTGGGACGTCCCATGATGTAATGAATAGAGCACTGTGTCCCATGATGTATGAACAAGAAAATAGGATTTTTTAAAACAGCTTACCTGTAAAATCCTTTTACATCATGGGACACAGAGCTCCCCGCCCCTCTTTGGGATTTATGAATATATATGCATCGGGATACTTATTGCTTTGCTACAAAACTGAGGTACCCTCCATATGGGAGGGGTTATATAGGGGAGGAATTCTCCTTACAATTAGGGTTGCCAGTGTCCAACACCTGAAGATGGCTATCTAACCCATGATGTAATGAATAGATCTCTGTGTCCCATGATGTAATCCCAAGAAAAGGATTTTACGGGTAAGCTGTTTTAAAAAATCCTATTTTTCTTGGAGAAATTCTTTCCTGAAATGGCACATCATAATGAATTTATACTTGATCTTTATAACTTTGTTCTCAATAACAACTACTTTGAATTCAATGACGTTTACTAGCGACAGGTGTTGGGCACCTCCTATGGGGGCTCCGTGGGCGCCCTCATATGCATGTCTACATCTGGGTATGTGGGAGGAGTCTGTGGTCTATACATTGGGTTAGTTTAACAGATTTGTGGGCACCTGGATACATTACATAATGATGTCCTGGTGGTCTGGAAGGGAACAGAGTTTAGTGAGTTTATTTGTGGGCTCAATGAGAATACACGTAATATCAGACTGACATATGGTTTTGATTTGGTCTCAATTCCCTTCCTTGACCTCAGGATCACCAAAAAGGATGGTCTTTTAGTTACCTCAACTTTTCGTAAACCCACAGCTGCCAACACCCTTCTTAGAGCAGATAGCTTTCATCCCAGATCTCTGGTTAAGGGCATCCTTATGGGACAGTTTCTCTGTATTCGGAGAAACTGTTCAAGTGATTTGGTTTTCAAAAAAGAGGCCCATGATATATACCCAAGATTCGGGGAGAGAGGCTATAGCCATAAAATTTTGAGAACAGCTAAATAGAGAGCAATGAATTTAGATAGATCTTCCTTATTACAGAACAGCCCCCCCCCTGTCGTGTACATGGTAGGAGTCTGATATGACAAGGTCGGCCTCCCTTGTATCTCCAGCCCAAGCCCCACTGAAGGTGGAACAGATGGTGGCTAGGGCCAAGAGGAACAGGAGTGCCTGTAAGTGTTGCTTGCAGAACTTGCAGATGGAGTAGTAGGCTCGTGGCAGAGGCAGGACAACAGGCAGTGTTTGAGCCAGGCAAGGAGCAGGGTCTCAAGGATAGCCAAGTTCAGTAACAGGTGGACAGCGAAGTACAAAGGCATAAGCAGAAGCAAGGTCAAATGGAAGCCGAGATCAGGAACCGGAAATCAGGAATGAATCAGAGTCCAGAGGCGGAGTCAGGGTAAGCCGGGTTCAGCCAGAAGTATCAAGCAGGGTATAACAGGAATCAGAAGATGGGGACACAGCTGAAGACCAGTCAGCGCTATTTATGAGTCAGAGCACCCTTTAAATATGCCATGAGGCGCCAATTGGCGATAGGGACGTGCTCCTGCGCGTGCACGCAGTCCGTTGCGCACATGGGTGCGCATCAGCGCCCTGGAAGTCCGCTGTTGCTCATGAGTGCGCGCATGCACACGTGTGTGCGCCAGAGCAGTTCTCTTACACCCCCTCTTACCTCCCCCTCTGTGCCTCCATCTGGTCAGGCAATACAACAGGGGCCGGTGAGATTTATTACACAGTTTAGTTCACAGTGGTCTAAGGTTAGGGATATCCTTGATAGGCATTGGTCAATTTTATCCCGCTGTCCCATTTTATCTGGGATAGTTGGAGAATATCCGCATATGACTGCTCCCAGAGCACCAAATCTCTCCGACATGCTCACACATTCTGAATACGTTAGGTCATCTGATGACTCTTGGTTTTCGTCTCATTCAAGATCAAAAAGAATGTTCCCTTATGGGCACTGTCAAATATGCCGCTAATGTTAAACATACCGAGACGTTCACCAATGCAGAAAACACGCAAACCTATAGGATTAAAAGCCTTATTAACTGCGCCACTACCAAAGTGATCTACAGTCTTTAATGTCCTTGTGACAAGTTTTATATAGGTAAGACTAAACGTCAGTTACGCGTCCGCTTTGGTGAACATCTCGGAGACATCAAACACAAAGAGCCCAAAAGCCCATTGGCCCAGCATTTCCTTTTACACCACCAGTCCAAACCAGATGGGCTGAGGGGTAAGGGAATTTATGCGCTGCAACTTAGTAAGAGCCGGGGTGATTTTGATAGAGTGCTCCTTAAAAAAGAGAAATTCTGCATATATACATTAAATGTTATGTTTCTGTATGGACTCAACAGAGAGCTGAACCTTCAAGTCTTTTTGGAACAGTAATTCTTTTCATATGAATAGCCTGTTCTGCATATAATGTTTCTGGTAATTTTTCTGTAAATTTTTATAAAAAATATTTTTGTGGATTTTTATAGAAAAATTATAAAAAATAAAAAATATTCTTGTTTTTTAATCACTTGATTTATTGATATTCTCATAATGTACTGAACTCTTCTTTTTTCTTCCCTCTTTTCCTCTGTTTATTAAAATACAAATTAAATTATACATACCGGTATATGTTTGGGTCCCGTAATATAGGGCTTCATGGAATGGTTCTCTGGGTATCTTAGCCATCTAGATAATCTCCTATCTGTTTGGATTACACTGTGTATGCATCATTATAATCCCTAATATATTTAGTTATTTGCTTAAACGTTTATGTCAATATGCTTTTCTCTTTCTTATTCACTTTTCAAATTTGTTTTGGGGAAACTGTGGTCATTATGATAGCTTATTTCCTAGTGGTTAATATGTTAAAATATTATGTTGGTCTGGGATAAACACATGTTTTCATTTGATTCACCTGTTAGTTAATTGGTGCTGAGCCAAAAATTCTGTGTATTTAAACTGGTCTCAGCTAGGGGGCGCTAGTCCTGATGAAACTGGGGTTTCCCAGTGAAACTTGTTGACATCACCCCCTGCAGCATCAGACACCACCTCTAGCACCACCCTGCATAACCCTGCATACCACCTCGCTGCTGGGTAAGTTTCTCAGCTGAGCCCTTGATATGGGGGTCCGGGAGCCTTTGCTCTTTATATGGCTCTTCATATGGCAGCTAGCCTACCTTTTGCATGACAGGATTTTACTGTTTACTTACCGTGAGTGGCTTTTTCTGGAGTTAATATGAAGCTATATAGCCATGATGAGAATGTCCTACAATCTACAAAGCCATAAATCACCTGCTTCCAATAGCGCTGCACAACGTTACATTCATTGACCTACACAGACAGTGAGTAATTGATCGATGTGTATCTTCAAATCCAGTTGTCTGAACTACTGTGTAATTTCCACTTAGAACCTTACTATTGTCTGGGCTTGGACCTGGTGGTGGTCTGGTATACACTGTTAATGGTGGCCAATACCCCTGTCCAGAATAGATGTAATTTGGGGCACATCCAGAGCAGGTGTATTAAGTCCCCATGATCTCTCGCGCACATGGGGCAGTTGGAGTCCGGTCTCACTCCCATCCTGAACAGTCTGTCGGGTGTGAAGTGTACTCTGAGTACGATATATAATTGGGATAGCCGCTGGGCCACATTCACTGAACAAATATTTGTACTGCCTGGAGTGCCTCCTTCCATTGCTCATCCTCGAATGTTCCCACGTCCCTCTCCCATTTACTAGATGCAGTTTGAGGAAATCCCCCCAGGTAAATATTAAGAACCATAGAATAAATTCTAGAGATAAAGCCCAGAAACTGTGATACATCAGCCTTGTATCGAAAGATCGGGGTCGGCGAAAGAGTCCACGGGGCCCCCCCAGCCTGTGCCTTCACTGCATGTTGCAGCCAGGGCCGGACTGGCCAACTGGGATACCGGGAAATCTCCCGGTGGGCTGGTGGTCTGGCTATCCCTGCGGCCACTGTGAGGGCAGCGGCGCCTGAAAGAAATATGGCTGCGGGGCCGGGCCGACGTGCAACTGCGCAGGCGCCAGCGCTGTTCCGAAGTTAGCCGTGCTCGGGGAAAACCCGTACACGCTCGGCAATTTTCGGAAATGCGGGCGCATGCGCAGTGACACGATGTCGCTGAGCGGCGCCATTTTTAAAGGTAAAGCGGTTACAGCGCTCAGTGTCTGGTGGCGTGTGCCTCTTCCTGCCCCCCCCCCACAGCCTCTGACCACCTGTCCCCCCCCCCCCCCTCTGCAGCCTCTGACCTCCTGCAGCCTCTGACCTCTTGCCCCCCTGCAGCCTCTGACCTCTTGCCCCCCTGCAGCCTCTGACCTCCTGCCCCCCCCTGCAGCCTCTGACCTCCTGCCCCCCCCTGCAGCCTCTGACCTCCTGCCCCCCCCTGCAGCCTCTGACCTCCTGCCCCCCCTGCAGCCTCTGACCACCTGTCCCCCCTGCAGCCTCTGACCTCCTGTCCCCCCCCCTGCAGCCTCTGACCTCCTGCAGCCTCTGACCTCCTGTCCCCCCCTGCAGCCTCTGACCTCCTGTCCCCCCCCCCTGCAGCCTCTGACCTCCTGTCCCCCCCCCCTGCAGCCTCTGACCTCCTGTCCCCCCCCCCCTGCAGCCTCTGACCTCCTGTCCCCCCCCCTGCAGCCTCTGACCTCCTGTCCCCCCCCCGCAGCCTCTGACCTCCTGTCCGCACCCCCCGCAGCCTCTGACCTCCTGTCCCCGTCCCCCCCGCAGCCTCTGACCTCTTCTCATCCCCTCCTCAGCCTCTGACCTCTTTTCATCCCCTCCTCAGCCTCTGACCTCTTTTCATCCCCTCCTCAGCCTCTGACCTCTTTTCATCCCCTCCTCAGCCTCTGACCTCTTTTCATCCCCTCCTCAGCCTCTGACCTCTCCTGTGGTCCCCCCCACAGCCTCTGACCTCTCCTGTGGTCCCCCCCACAGCCTCTGACCTCTCCTGTGGTCCCCCCACAGCCTCTGACCTCTCCTGTGGTCCCCCCACAGCCTCTGACCTCTCCTGTGGTCCCCCCTCAGCCTCTGACCTCTCCTGTGGTCCCCCCCTCAGCCTCTGACCTCTCCTGTGGTCCCCCCCTCAGCCTCTGACCTCTCCTGTGGTCCCCCCCTCAGCCTCTGACCTCTCCTGTGGTCCCCCCCTCAGCCTCTGACCTCTCCTGTGGTCCCCCCCTCAGCCTCTGACCTCTCCTGTGGTCCCCTCCTCAGCCTCTGACCTCTCCTGTGGTCCCCTCCTCAGCCTCTGACCTCTCCTGTGGTCCCCTCCTCAGCCTCTGACCTTCTGTCATCCCCCTGCAGCCTCAGTCCTGTCGTTTCCCCCCCCGCAGCCTCTGACCTCTCCTGTGGTCCCCCCCCTCAGCCTCTGACCTCTCCTGTGGTCCCCCCCCTCAGCCTCTGACCTCTCCTGTGGTCCCCCCACAGCCTCTGACCTCTCCTGTGGTCCCCCCCCACAGCCTCTGACCTCTCCTGTGGTCCCCCCCCACAGCCTCTGACCTCTCCTGTGGTCCCCCCCCACAGCCTCTGACCTCTCCTGTGGTCCCCCCCACAGCCTCTGACCTCTCCTGTGGTCCCCCCCACAGCCTCTGACCTCTCCTGTGGTCCCCCCCACAGCCTCTGACCTCTCCTGTGGTCCCCCCCACAGCCTCTGACCTCTCCTGTGGTCCCCCCCACAGCCTCTGACCTCTCCTGTGGTCCCCCCCACAGCCTCTGACCTCTCCTGTGGTCCCCCCCACAGCCTCTGACCTCTCCTGTGGTCCCCCCCACAGCCTCTGACCTCTCCTGTGGTCCCCCCCACAGCCTCTGACCTCTCCTGTGGTCCCCCCCCCCCCCACAGCCTCTGACCTCTCCTGTGATCCCCCCCCCCCCACAGCCTCTGACCTCTCCTGTGATCCCCCCCCCCCCCACAGCCTCTGACCTCTCCTGTGGTCCCCATACAGCCTCTGACCTCTCCTGTGGTCCCCATACAGCCTCTGACCTCTCCTGTGGTCCCCCCCCACAGCCTCTGACCTCTCCTGTGGTCCCCCCCCACAGCCTTTGACCTGTCGTGTCCCCTCTGCAGCCTCTGACCTCTTCTGTCGTCCCCTCCGCAGCCTCTGACCATCTCCTGTACCATCCGCAGCCTCTGACCATCTCCTGTACCATCCGCAGCCTCTGACCATCTCCTGTACCATCCGCAGCCTCTGACCATCTCCTGTACCATCCGCAGCCTCTGACCATCTCCTGTACCATCCGCAGCCTCTGACCATCTCCTGTACCATCCGCAGCCTCTGACCATCTCCTGTACCATCCGCAGCCTCTGACCATCTCCTGTACCATCCGCAGCCTCTGACCTTTCCTGTACCATCCGCAGCCTCTGACCTCCCCTGTATCATCCGCAGCCTCTGACCATCTCTTGTCTTATATCACGTCTGCAGTCTGGAGCGGAGTCAACAGTGGGAGTGGCGCAGGGATGGGGGTCATGGGAGAAGTCAGACATGTATGGACTGTGGAGAGGAAACTATGGGATAAAACCAGAGCCACCGAGCTGGAGCCGACTGACTGAGCCCTGTACGGTGCACCTGAGAGGAGGTCAGTGACAGCGCCGCCAGGCCAGTCTGAGACGGGGGGGGGGGGTCAATACAATATTGTAAGGGGGCACTGATATATAGGTTTCCCCCTTATATCAGTAAACCCCCGTACCTTAGTGTTTTCTTTCTGCAGAAGGTGGTCTCTGGTCACCAGAGTCCTCCCCACATTCCCAGAGTTCCCCTTTACATCATCATCTGCAGTATTCCACCTTACAATGCAAGGGGGAACTCTGATGTAAAGGGCAATTCTGCAGATCCTGATGTAAGTGAGAACTCTGATGTAAAGAGGAAAGCAGTGGACTCTGATATAAGTGGGGTCTCTGGTCACCAGTGCCCCCCTTTTATATCAGAGTTCCTGCTTGGATCATGATCTGCAATGTTCCCCTTTATGTCAGAGTTCCCTTGCACTGTAAAGGGGAATCCTCCTGATGTATGGGGGGAACTCTGTGCTGGGTTATATTAATCTGACCTTCATGTAAGAGGAGAAATATGGTGTTTGACTTTTGTTTAACTTAACACATTGCTAATAGCAGTTTATAGCCTTAATATTGATATTTGCACTGAAACCTGCTATTTACGGCACTTTTTTTTTTTTTTTTTTTGCAGTATCAGTAAAAAATGTGCCAGTAAATGCTATGATTTTTGCCAGTAAAGAAATAAAAAATTGCTGCTGTTTGTAAATTCCATGTCTCTCTTATCTATATATAATACACTCTTCAAATGTGCTTTAAAATGCATGGGTTTTCCCTTTTGTGAACAAAAAAATAACAACGTTATGCAGTTGGGCTGGTATAATAATGCTATGGGGCTGGTATGAAATTATTTCCAGGGCTGGTTTTTTGGGAAGAGGATCATTGGAGGATCAGTGCAGGAGCTCCGTGATGCACATCCTCTCACATGCCGCTCTCGGCCACGCCCCCCAGCCTGTCATCATTATCTACAGCCTAGTGGACTCTGTACATCTGTAGCCGCAGACGGCTCCCTGTCTTAATTTTGCCCTTTCCTCCAATCCCTTGAATAACTTTGTCCTTTTGCTCTGCATATTTCACCACGGACTGCTACATTAAATGCAACATTGTTTATATCATAAAATTTAATTCTGAAATGGCCGTTGTTTCCGTGTACAATTTACAATCCATCAGGCTTGGTGGTAATGCCCTTTTACTGCCTAATACATTTTTAGTGTTATTTTGATTAATTCTTTTGGTGGTGTTCTGTCATTGTTTTATGTGTGTCTTTTGTATGTGTTTGTCTGTCATCAGACCTTTAGTTTGTTCTTATGCCCCGTACACACGGTCTGATTTTCCGACGGAAAATGTTCGATGGGAGCCTTTTGTCAGAAATTCTGAACGTGTGTAGGCTCCATCGGACAGTTTTTATCGGAATTTCACAATCTGGTTCTCAAATTTTCCGACAACAAAATCCGTTTACGTAAATTCCGATCGTGTGTACACAATTCCGACGCACAAAGTGCCACTCATGCTCAGAATCAAGCAGAAGAGCCGCACTGGCTATTGAACTTCATTTTTCTCAGCTCGTCGTACGTGTTGTACGACACCGCGCTCTTGACGTTCGGAACTTTCAACCAATTTTGTGTGACCGTGTGTATGCAAGACAAGTTTGAGCCAACATCCATCAGAAAAAAAACATGGATTTTGTTGTCGGAATGTCCGATCGTATGTATGAGGCATAAGTGTTAGGTGTGGAACTGCTGTCATTTTATTATTTATCTTTTTTCAATAAATTAAATTGTTTATTAATTAACCTTGTTTTTATCAATTTATTTTCAGCACAGTAATTGATTCCCGGGACTTTTTTATGTGACACTTTGCACTGAGTCATCTTTCTGACACAGGGCACAATTTTTTCTATATGCTCTTTTTTGTCACTAAGTCCCGCTTAACCACTTCAATACCCATTTAATTAGTTCAACACATAGTGGTAATGTGGATACACATATGATACTCAGTGCCACGTCCTGATATATTTGCAAAGAGAGTAATAGATTGGGCTTTGGACTTTCTGGGCACAATAATCACTATATATGGTTGTAGTAAAAATATGATTTATTGAAAATTATTAAACAAGAGTAAAAACTGACAGAGCCAGAAATCAGTTCATAGCAATACAATTTACAGTTATGCACTCCATACATAGCTCTACAATAGAAATAAATCATATAGAAATTGGGAATACCAATCCTTAATCCATGTAGTTATATTGTAGTACACTGGGAGCTATGCAATGATAACAATCGATGTCTATAGCTTGCTCAACATGTTGCACGCCAAAGCGCTTCTTCAGGAGCACAGAACAGATTATTGAAATATACAAAACATCCAATAAGTATAGCTTTAGTGAACTAACTACAAAGAGACTATACCCAGATAATGAACATATTGCGAACTTGGTGTCATTGCCTCCGGGACCCATCAGATGGTGCCATTCCCACAAAGCCCAAGTAACATTCAAACACTATGGGAACGTGTGTAAAATGATAGTATTAGGTATAATGGTTCATAAGGAGGAAAGATGTGGCTGGCAGTAGAAAATTAGAAGGGGGAGGGAGGAGGGGAGGGGAAAAGAGGGAAGAGAAAGGGGAATGGGAAAGAGAAAGAAAGGTATCAAAGTGCCTATAAGTGCCAGTTCATACGAGATCAATAGGAAAGTGATAAACTAGTATGAAAAAAAGGGGGGAATGGGCTAGTATGGAAATCCCATTCCAAATATATGGCCGTGTGTGTGTGTGTGTGTATACATACATACATACATACATACATACTCAATGATTTTCTAATTATACTACTATTTGTAACTAATGAGACCAATAGTTATTTTTGTATACTTGCGGTATTACTGAAACAATATTATAGTTTCCTAATGTATCTATTAATAAAGTACTTACAAAATTGATTTAAACTGTATGACATGGAAATGATTTTTAGGTAAATTCTGGATACTAAGTATACAGTCAGTTAGCTATCAATATAAAAAAGGTACATTTCACCTACCATTCTCATATTAGTAAAATAAAAAGCATCTATGAACCGCAGGGATAAAGACTTTTTGTGTCTTCACTCTGTCTTTGCATACAGCAGTGTGTTGCTGGAAGTGCAAAATATAGCCAACAAAATTGTTACACCGGCCAGACAGCGGAAAAACGATATATCAAGCTTCTGGTAAGCCTCGCCACTATATGGTGTTAGGGAATAGGTCGGTATCCAAATCGTTGGGCTGTAGCACTGTAAGGACAGTTCCAGACAAAGAGGTAATGGTAAACAGAGGGAAAAATGTCAGAACAGCATATTGTATTATACAGCCTGACCAAGATAGAGCCAGTATCTTCTACTGTGCAATCGCATACCTGTTAGTGATTCAAGACAAAACACCTGTAGCCAGGGACGGCGTCCACTCAGCCGCTCGAGTAGAGAGCGACTGGTAGTCTGGAGCGTGGATAGAGAGACGTTACCAACGTCTCTTGTACACACGCTCCGCTCGTAGTCGCCAATCAGTGGGGCCGATGTGACGTCATCCGAGCCGGGTGCCTACCGTGCATGTCCCAGCTCGCAGCGTTGGCAAGGGAACCGCCGACGCGCGAGACAGGGAGAGAGCGGTTGCAGCCCAGGGTATCCTGGAGAACCAGTGATACCCGTGTGCGCCTATCGCCCTCGTGGGAGGGCGTGGCGCTGGGCGGCCGCGTAGTGATGAAAATTGTACCAGGGCAATACAGAGTACACCTACCTGAGTGGTCATGACCGCAAGTACAGCAAATTCGCAGTTAGAAAAATTCTAGGATAAGTCGACATGACTTAGTATTGATACAATATTGGTATTAAAAGCGGCTGTATTGATAATGACAATAATCAGGTTTATAGATAAGGATAAAGACATGATGGACAACATAAAGCAACCAAATATATAGACAGTAATACAAAAACAATCTCTAGGATGTTTTAGAATTACCCCAAATTGGTTAATACATATTGCATTGAGATACACCACTATTACCTCTTTCTCTGGAACTGTCCTTTCAGTGCTACAGCCCAACGATTTGGATACCGACCTATTCCTTAACACCATATACTGGCGAGGCTTACCAGAAGCTTGACATATCGTTTTTCCGCTGTCTGGCCGGTGTAACAATTTTGGATATATTTTACACTTCCAGCAACACACTGCTGTATGCAAAGACATAGAGTGAAGACACAAAAAGTCTTTTTATCCCTGCCGTTCATAGATTCTTTTTATTTTACTAATATGTGAATGGTAAGTGAAATGTACCTTTTTTATATTGATAGCTAACTGACTGTATACTTAGTATCCAGAATTTACCTAAAAATTTCCATGTCATACAGATTAAATCAATTTTGTAAGTACTTTATTAATACTAGATACCTTAGGAAACTATAATATTGTTTCAGTAATACCGCAGGTATACAAAAATAACTATTGGTCCCATTAGTTACAAATAGTAGTAGTATAATTAGAAAATCATTGAGATTGCATATATATATCTCCTATATAGACACACATTTGGCCATATATTTGGAATGGGATTTCCATACTAGCCCATTCCCCCCCTTTTTTTCATACTAGTGTATCACTTTTCTATTGATCTCGTATGAACTGGCACTTATAGGCACTTTGATACCTTTTCTCTCTCTTTCCCTTTTTCCCATTCCCCTTTCTCTTCCTCTTCCCTCTTTTCCCCTCCCCTCCTCCCTTCCCCTTCTTCTAATTTTTTACTGGCAGCCACATCTTTCCTCCTTATGAACCATTATACTTATTACTATCATGTTACACACGTTCCGTTGTACTCCTTCCTTTCTTCATGTTCCATCCAGTCTTTTAATTGCTCTCTCTTTTGAGATAATAGGCCGAAAATTTGATTATTTATTTGATTTTTGTGTTTTCGTTCCAGTTCATAGATTTCCTTAATTATTTGCTGCATGTTTTTTTTCCTTTCCTGTTTTTTTCTTGCCCCTATGGCTATTAATTTGCCCCTTATAACGGATTTATGCGCCTCCCATATTGTTGCTTTCGGTACCTCTGGTGTATCGTTTTCCTCAAAGTATCTTTTAATTTCTTCTGTAATACTTTTTTCGGTCTCGCTGTCTTCTAATAAATTTTCATTGATTCTCCATGGACCCCTTTCAAGGACTTCTCCTTTTATTTTCATTCTCAACGTTACTGGGCTGTGGTCTGAGGCGGTTATTATACCTATTTTTGTTTCTTCTATTTCTTCCAAATTTCTATGTTCGACCATGATATAATCCAATCTGGAGTAACTTTTGTGTACTGTTGAGTAGAATGTGTAGTCCTTTGTACTGGGGTGCTGAATTCTCCAAGGATCTATTAGTTGCTGTTCATATAGTATTCTTTTTAATTTCTTTAGTTGTTTTACTTCTCTGTCCCTTACTATTGAGGTGCTGTCCATTTTATTGTCCATGCTGAAGTTGAAGTCTCCGGCTAGTATTAATTTTCCTTGTTTGAATTCCATTAGTATTTTTATTATATCTATCAAATATTTTTTGGGGTTCTTGTTGGGACAATAGACATTAGCCAATGTATATTTTACCCCCTGTATAGTTCCTGTAATAAAAAGATATCGACCCTCCGGATCTATTTTTCTTTGATCTATTAGAAAATGTACATTTTTCCCTATACCGATGGCTACTCCTTTGGCCCTTCTTATTGGCGAGTCTCCTTGATACC
Source organism: Lithobates septentrionalis (assembly GCA_037952835.1). NCBI lineage: Eukaryota > Metazoa > Chordata > Amphibia > Anura > Ranidae > Lithobates > Lithobates septentrionalis. The sequence goes on along the minus strand of JBBDGP010002165.1, from coordinate 393,748 downwards.
ATGTTGGTATGTTTCTTGAATAAATTTTGGTATTTGAGTTTTGGGTTATATGTGTCTCCTGTAGGAAAATTATTTCTGCTTTACTTTTTTTCTAGTTCTCGGAGAATGATGTTTCTCTTCCCAGGGGAATTTAGTCCTCGGACATTATAGGAGAATATTTTTATACTGTTTACATTTTCCATTGTTGTGCCTTTTTTTTTTTTTTTTCTTCCCCCCCCCGGTCCTCTTAGAAGACCGGGTGGAGGGGACACCCAGCGGACACACGGGGTCTCCTCATCTCTTGTCTCAAAATAGGTGCGCCTATGCAACCACTCATGTGGATCAGACCTCTCCCCCCCCTTCCTCCTTCCCTCCCTTTTCCCTCTTCCCACCCTCCCCCTCCCTTTTTTCTGATATGGGTTTTTTACCCCCATATTCTCTAGAGCTGAGAGCATTTTACTTTGTTTTGTGGGGCACGCTCTGCCCCCTCTGCTCTATTAGTCTGAGGCGGAGCTCTGTGGGACACCCTATTCCCCCCTCACCTAAACACTAATAGGGCGACCCCCTGTCCACTTCATGAGTCCCTGTCTCCCTCTCCCTGCATTTTTATTGTGTTTTGCCAATCCTTTCACTTTCCTTTTTTCCCAACCCACCAACCCCAGCCCCCCCCCCCTTTCCACTCTAAGGCCCCTTGTACCATTGTGTGGTATTTTCTCAGTTATTAATTTCCTCGAGATTCCACATCCTGATGTCTGTTCCTTGAATTTAATTGCCATTGCAAGTCATCTCCTACCGTTATTCGCTCCTGTCTATTTGCATATTTTTCCAGTTCTGGGGAAGGGATTTCTAGTTTATTACAAAAGTCCGGAATCTCCTCCACATATCTTAGCCTCGCACTTCTTCCGTTTTTGTTTGCTATTAGACATGCTGGAAAACCCCAGTTGTATTGAATTTCTTGCTCCCGGAGGATTCCTAATAGTGGTTTTAATGTCCGTCGTCTTTTCAACGTTTCTTGAGACATCTTGAAATATTTGTAATTTAGCTTCCGCAAACTCTATTTGTGTTTTCCTCTTTAGGTTTATCCAGATCTGTTTTTTCTCGAATCGTCTTCCAGGGCAGCATCCGAGAGATAGGCTCCTCCTCCCTAAAACAGGAAACACATTAGTCCACCATTATAAATTTCACACTCTTACCTGTGTGCCTCAGTTGTTTGTGTTTCCTCCGGACCCACAGGAGCTGCAAAAACGTTTGTTATTTTATTTTCACCTGTCTCTGTGCTTGTTGCAGGAGACCCCCTGCCAGCATCCCATACAGCCCAAGGGGCTTTGGGAGGGCGAGCAGGCGCAGCACTGGGCAACATTGCTCAAAGCCTGAGATTTCGCCCCTACTGAGGGGTCTGCAATCATCCCCCCCAGGCTGCAGGAGGACTCTGTCATCCCCACCCCATGCCGCTGTTTAGGCCTGTGTATGCTTCTGCAAGCACCCCCCTCTGGCCTTCTGCAGAATTTGGAGCCCGCCAGGGGGGATGGATACATGCATAGATGGGCGCCCCCCCTATCCCCCGCCCCCCCCCGCCGCCGACCGCCGCCGAAAACCTCAGCAGCAGAGGGTCTAGCAGGGAGGGTTTTGTACCTTCTAATTAGGTCCCTGGTGGCTGCGGCTGTCCCCCCAAACGAATCCGCCGCTCTCCGGGCGGCGCAGCAGCGTCCTCACGGCCACAGGCCGCTACAGGAAGTCCGGGGTGTACCAAGATGGCGCCGAGGAAGTTCCGCTTCCGGGTTGGCGGCCATTTTCCCGTAGTCTATCTACTGTGGAGATAGAGCAGGGACACCTAGGGGCGGGAAGTTTAAAAAAAAAAAAAAAAAAAAAAAAAAAAAAAAGAAAACAGAATACAAATAGCAAATTTGTTCAATGCTACCCTTCACTACCAGCACGGTTACTCTACAATACAGCGGCATGTGCAGGTGTGTCCACCAACCTGCACGGGGTCAGCCGGGGGCGGGGCCGGAGCTTATGCAGGAAGCAGATAAAAAGGCCTCTAAGCAGAGGATCCTGGTGGCTGATCATGTCTGACGCTTCCCCCACCCTGCCCTGCAGATCCTGCAAATCAGGACAGCTCCAAGGTAAGCCAGAATATTCTTGAATTATCTCTGTCTTAACCTCTTTACTGCCTATCTCACGGGGTTCTTTGTTCTCTATGTTCGCTTGCAGGCAAAGACCCCTGAGGAAAGGAAGGCTAAAGGCAAAACATGTGCCTCATGCAGCCACAGGCTTTCCCCAGATTGGAAAAAGCCCCTGTGTCAGAAATGCTTAGACAAAATGGTGGCAAAACAATCACAGGGATTTTTGAAAGACCTGCTCAATTCTCTTAAAGAAATTCAGAGCACCATGGCACCACTACGCTCAGCTATCGAAAAATTAGAAACGCCAGCAAGTGTCGCTCAGGCCAGTATCCCATCTACCAGCGGAACACACATTCCGAGGGAGAACAAGGTACAGGCAGAACAAGAGGTGGATTCAGATGAATCTGAACAATCTGAATCAGAAGACGGTATCTGTTCAGACTCAGAGGAGGAAGATGACACGACAGACTGCAACCTGTTTCCTTCTGAGGACACAGACAGTCTTCTCAAAGCCATCACTGACACTCTAGGCATTAAAGAACAGAAAACCGCAGAACTCACTATACATGACAGAATGTACAAAGGGCTCCAGCCCAAAAAGCCAAGAACGTTCCCGGTACACCAAACACTTAAAGACATAGTCAAAAAGGAATGGGAAGACCCAGAGAAAAAGCTTTTCATCCCCGCCACAATCAAACGCAGATACCCGTTTGCGGAAGCAGACACCAAAACCTGGGCTAAATGCCCCAAGGTGGATGCCTCTCTGGCAAAAATCACGAACAAATCGGACTTTGCTTTTGATGACGCAGGTACCCTCAGCGACCCCATGGACAAGAAAATAGAAGCTCTCCTGAAAAGGGCATGGGAAGCAGGGGCGGCAAACCTAAATCCGGCTATTGCTTCCACCTGCACAGCCCGAACCTTGCTAATCTGGCTAACCCAGCTGCAAGATCTATTGGAGAACGACACGCCCAGGGAGGAACTAATTAAAACCATCCCCACACTAACTAGAGCGGCAGCTTTCTTGGCAGATGCTTCAGCAGAAACTGTCAGAATATCCTCTAGGACCACGGCACTACTAAACTCGGCCCGCAGAGCCCTGTGGTTAAAATCCTGGGGGGGGGATGCACCTTCCAAGAACCGTTTATGTGGCATACCATTCACTGGAGACCTACTGTTTGGTCCCGAGCTAGAAACAGTCCTGGATAGGACTGCAGCAAAAAATAAGGGGTTCCCTCAAACCAAGAAGAGACAAGGGAAGGCGCCCTTTCGGCATTTCAAGAAATTCAATAAGCCAGGGGCAAAAAAGCACTGGGGTCAACAAAACAAGAAAGGCAAAGGTGAATTCATCCTCAAGCCTAATACCCAAAAGAACATAAAACAATGACTGCCTTCAGGTGGGGGGCAGATTGGCGGCTTTCTCCCACCAATGGGAGGAGATAACAGAAAACAAATTCATATTGCGCACCATAGCGGACGGTTACGCAATAGAATTCTCCAACCGCCCCCCAACCAAATACTTAGCGACCATGCTACCCAAGGACAGCAATCAAGCAAAGGTGTTTTTAGAATCCCTACAGAAACTATTAGATCAGAAGGTGATTTGTCACGTTCCCCAAGAGGAGGAACAAAAGGGCTTCTACTCACACATCTTCGCAAAAAGAAAACCATCAGGCAAACTAAGGCTGATACTAAACCTCAAACCACTCAACCGAGGAATAAGATACAAGAGATTCAGAATGGAATCTATCTATTCAATCAGGAACATCCTACCGTGGGAGACATTCATGGCAACACTAGATTTACAGGATGCCTACCTACATGTCCCCATAAGGAAGGATCACCAAAAGTTTCTAAGGTTCGCAATCCAGGGGCCAGCAGCTACGCTGCACCTACAGTACACAGCTCTCCCCTTCGGAATCTCCTCAGCTCCAAGAATATTCTCAAAAATAATAGCGGAAGCGCTAAAAGGTCTAAGACAGGAGGGTATTGGAATAATACCAAACTTAGACGACCTCCTGTTCTTTGCGGACTCGGCAGCAATCCTAGAAAACAACCTGCGCACGAGTATGAACTATCTGCAAAACCTGGGATGGTTAATAAACGCAGAGAAATCGCAAATGATCCCAAGCCAGAGAGTAGTGTACCTGGGATACGAGCTGGACTCCAGACTGTCAAATTTTCCTAACAAAGGAAAAAGACGTAAAAATGACACAAGCAATTACGTCCCTGCTAAGGAACCATTCCACAACGATCAGGCACGGAATGTCCGTACTAGGACTGATGACGTCTTCCATTCCAGCCATCACCTGGGCACAAATTCACATGCGACCCTTACAGAACTACATTCTGTCACAGTGGGATGGCAGGCAAGCATCCCTAGAAAAATCCATTCCCGTCCCCGCCACAGTCAAACAAACACTCTACTGGTGGCTCAACCCACTTCGGGTCATCGAGGGGCGCAGATGGGCTCAAGTCAATCCAGTCAGCATCACCACCGATGCAAGCGCCCTAGGATGGGGAGCCCACATGGAAGGGCGGTTCTCGCAAGGGAAATGGACACCCAAATGGGCACAAGCCTCCTCAAACTTGAGAGCTGAAGGCTGTGGGGGAAGCGCTAAAAGCCTTCAAGCCAGCATTACAGGGGAAGGATGTAAAGATACAATCAGACAACGCAACGACAGTCGCATACCTAAACAGACAAGGGGGCACAAAATCCCAAAAACTGATGAGACTGACACAATCTATCCTACTGTGGACAGAAGTGAACATAAGATCGATATCCGGTATCCATCTAAAAGGAACAGACAATACAGTGGCAGATTTCCTGAGCCGGAAAACGATAAAACACACGGAATGGTCGCTAAACCAAACAACCTTCACTCAAATCGCCCAGAAGTGGGGAATACCCGAAGTAGACCTATTTGCTTCCAGGGCGAACGCAAAATCTCCGATATTTTTCTCCCTGGACCCTACAGATGGCAACAGCGGGGTGGATGCTTTCAACCAAAACTGGAAATGGCATCTGTGCTATGCATTCCCTCCAACTGCCGTAATCCAAAAAATCAAGGCAGAGAAAACAACAGTGATACTAATAGCACCACACTGGCCCCAGAGAGCATGGTTCAGTCATTTAAAAAATCTCAGCTGACACTGACGGACCGCCCCGATTCTACTGTCACAAGGCCCAGTCAACCATCCGAACCACAAAATCTTGAAGCTCTCGGCTTGGTTACTGAGAGGGTAAAACTCCAGAACAAAGGCCTGTCAGACAGAGTAATCAACACCATCTTAAACAGCAGAAAGCCGGTAACGAGAGCCATCTATGAGAAAATAAGGAAAAAATTTGTTTCTCGGTACGAAGACAGACCAATCTCCAACGGTGGGATAATTCCAATAGTTTTGGACTTCCTACAAGATGGTGCAGACAAAAACATATCACCAAGTACCCTGAAAGTACAAATTGCAGCACTATCCTTGGTCATGGATACTAGACTAGCGGAAGACCCGCTGATAAGACGATTCCTCATAGCTCTTAAAAGATCCAAACCAGCCAAATTGTACAAAACTCCCACCTGGGACATGGGCACAGTACTTAAGGGCTTTCTTTCCCCTCCGTTTGAACCTATCGAGGACAGCTCAGACAAAAACCTCACGTTAAAAACTGCGCTCCTTCTGGCCTTAGTATCCGCCAGAAGAGTGAGTAAGATCCAAGCTCTATCTTCAATAGAACCATACTGTCTAATACATCTGGACAAGATAATTCTCTCTCCAGATCCGGCCTTTCTACCCAAGGTCTCTTCTACATTTCACAGAACCCAAAACATCGTCATACCCTCACTTCCAACAACCATGGATAGTAGGAAAAGAGACATTTACAGCAAACTTGATGTAAGGAACACGCTCATAGCGTATCTCGAAAGAACAAAGGAATGGCGTAAAACGACCTCCCTCTTCACCCTCTATGCAGGAATCAACAGAGGGAAACAAGCTTCAAAAAGCACCATCAGCAGATGGATAAGGATGGCCATACAGATTACCTATAAGGCACAGAATCTCACTCCACCTAGTGAAATCAGAGCGCACTCAACTAGAGCCTGGGCAACCTCGGCCGCAGAGAAAGCAGGGGCAACTCCGGAGCAGATCTGCAGGGCAGCGACATGGTCGAGCTTCAGTACTTTCGTTAAGCACTACCGCATAGACCAGCTGTCTGACCAAGACCAAGCATTTGGTCGTAAAGTGCTCCAGTCTCTAACCCCACCCTAGTAAGTATTGCTTGATATATCCTCTCGGATGCTGCCCTGGAAGACGATTCGAGAAAACAGAGTTAGGTACCTGGTAACTCTTTTTCTAAGAAGTCTTCCAGGGCAGCACTAGTTCCCACCCTTGAAACAACAAAAACCAGGTACAGAGGGGGAGCTTGCAGCTTACAGGGAATTCCTTCGGTGCTTTAACATAACTGAGGCACACAGGTAAGAGTGTGAAATTTATAATGGTGGACTAATGTGTTTCCTGTTTTAGGGAGGAGGAGCCTATCTCTCGGATGCTGCCCTGGAAGACTTCTTAGAAAAAGAGTTACCAGGTACCTAACTCTGTTTTTTCTTCCCATTTTTTTCAAGGCGTACTATTACATCTCTAGGTGTTTCCCTTGAAAACCATTGAGGTTTTTTTACTCGGAATACGCTTTCTATTCCTATTATGTTGGTTACATCCTTTCCCAAGATTTGGTTGAAGAGATTATTCATTTTTTCTATTAGGTTTTCTGCTTGTTCTGTTTCCGGTAACCCACGTATTCTCAAGTTTTTCTTTTTATCTCTATTTTCTTGATCTTCTATTTTATATGATTGTTCTTGTTGTTCCCGTTTTAATTTCTTTATTTCCTCTTCCAGTTCCTTTATGTTTTTTTGATGCAGGTCTACTTTGGTCTCTACTTCTTCCACTCTGTTTAACATATATCCCATGTCTTTATGGAGTGTTGACAAGAAAAATTCAAATGGGGTAACAAACCAGGAAAATACCTTGCAAATTTGGTAAAAAAAAAAGAAGTCTTTGAATTATATTGAGAAGATTAAAAATGAAAAAGGAGAAGTGGTAAATAAAACTACAGATATAGCGATAACATTTCAAAAATACTTCAGCTCCCTATATGCAATAAAAGGACAGGAAAGTCGGAAAGAAGCGAATACAAGAACAAAGATACAAGAATAACTTGAAAAAAACATTACGCAAGAAGAGATAAAACTGGCATTAAAGGAAACTCCCGTAGGAAAAAGTAGTTATAGCCCTACTGAACGCTGATACAAAGCTGTACTCCAAGATCCTGGCCACTAGGATAAAAAAACGAATTCCACTGTGGATCAACTCAGACCAGACTGGTTTTGTCCCGGGGAGAGAGGGGCGGGACAACAGCCTAAAATCAATACTGATGTTGTACAAGAAGGTGCAGAATGAGACCCCAGTTCTATTCCTGTCATTGGATGCAGAAAAAGCATTTGACAGGGTAGACTGGGGTTTCATGATGGATACATTGTGGCATTTGGGTCTCGGGACAAAAATGATGAAGTGGATAACAAACTTGTATAATGGCCCGACAGCAGTTGTAAAAGTAAATGGTAGACTCTCTCCAAGAATTAAGATGCAGAACGGAACACGGCAAGGCTGCCCATTGTCTCCACTATTATATGTATTGGCTTTAGAACCACTATTAGCAACACTCCGCAATAACCAAGAGGTGGAAGGAGCGAGACTAGGAGGAAAAGAGCATAAGATCGCAGCTTACGCGGACGATATTTTGATGTGCGTATCCAACCCAAGAGTGTCACTTCCAAACATATTGAAAGAAATAAAAAAATATGGAGAACTGTCAAACTTCAAAATTAATCCAATAAAAACGGAAATATTAAATATAGGACTAGAGAAAAAGGAAGTTCAGTATTTACAAAAAATTCCCATTTACTTGGGTAAAAGAATTAAACTACCTTGGAATTAAAATAACTCCTAGAGTCGAAAAGATCTATCAGGCAAACTTTAGCCCACTGATCAATGAGGTCAAAGAAGAAATGAAAAAGTTAAGAATCCAGCCACTTTCATGGATTGGAAGAATAAATATGTTCAAGATGATGATACTACCCAAAATAAATTACAGAATACAGATGTTACCAGTAAAGATCCCTCAGAGCTTTTATAAAATAATTAAAACAATTTTTGTTAAAATACATATGGTTTAATAAAAAACCAAGAATCAAATATACGCTGATTACAAGGAAAAAGGAGCATGGAGGTCTGGCCGCTCCAGATATAAGCAGGTACTATAAAGCCATAGTTTTAACATGAATGTTAGAGTGGACAAATGAGAAAAATGAAAAAAAAATGGGTTGAAATGGAAAACATAATAAGCGGAGTCACATTACATAAGAATATATGGATTCCACGGAAATATAGAACATTGGACACAGACACATACGAAATAACAAAAAATTTATTTAAAATTTGGGACACTATCCACTTAAAGAATGAATGGAAATACAAATCACCACTATGCGCTCACAGGATAAAATTTCTTCACCCCCGGGAAGGAAATATTTGGAACTCAAGGAATATATAATCCACAAGTGAAAGATATCACCAGAAATGGCAAAATAAGAACACGAGTAGAATTAGAAGAAAGGAATGGATGGAAGATGAATGAATGGAATTCTAATCAATTAAGGCACTTAGTAAGCACAATACCACATCCACTGAGAGACGAAACGAAACTAACCGCACTGGAAAAGCTATGTAGCAATGAAACACCATTGAAAAACGGAACATCAAAAATTTATAGTGCACAAGAAAGACCAGAATACATAAAACAATGGGAAAAAGAAATGAACTTAAAAATAGATAACCAAAAAGTGGAAAAAATGATAGAAATGGGATACAATAAGGCCTGGGACATGAAGACTATCGAAATAAACTACAAACTAATATCAAGATGGTATATGACCCCAGTAAGAATACATAAATTTCAACAAGACAAAACCTTTGTGTTGGAGAAAATGTGGCCAAATAGCAACGATCACACACATATATGGTGGGAATGTCCAATAATAATGGAGTACTGGAAGGAAGTGTTAAATAACATCAAGGAAATAACTGAAGAAATAGAACAAAACATCTGGACTTGCCTCTTCCATATCTATAATAAACCTAAGAAACAATATAGGAAATCAATAGTAACTAACCTCCTGAATGCGGCTAAGGCCTTGATTCCCGAGAATTGGCTAAAAAGTGGAAAACCAGATATAAGAAATTGGCTAGAGGAATTAGATTATTATTACAAAATGGAAGGAGGAGAGAAAAGGGATAATAGTAGATGGGAAAGTTGGAAAAAATACAAAGTCTCAGACATTTTTTTAGATAAGATGAAAGAAAGAATAGGTGCAGAGTCAAGTTGATAAATAAATAACATAAAAGAATGGACCAGACATAGGGGAGGGGGAGGGGGGGGTGGGGGGAAAATAAGAGGGATTGAGAGAGAATAAGATAATAGTGGGTTCATATTTATAGGAGGGGTTTCGTCGTTTGGTTTTTAAAATTATTAAATAATACCCTTGAAGGGAAAAAATAATAAAGATGCAACGGAAACAAATAATAAAGCTGCGACGGAAACAATCCACAATGATGTGAAAAATGAGAAGAGATAAAGTTTGACATATAAAGTTGAAATAATGTCTCTCAGAAAAATTTTTGCTGAAGTGGGGGAAAAAAAAAAAAAAAAAAAAGTTGCACACGTTCCCATAGTGTTTGAATGTTACTTGGGCTTTGTGGGAATGGCACCATCTGATGGGTCCCGGAGGCAATGACACCAAGTTCGCAATATGTTTATTATCTGGCTATAGTCTCTTTGTAGTTAGTTCACTAAAGCTATACTTATTGGATGTTTTGTATATTTCAGTAATTTGTTCTGTGCTCCTGAAGAAGCGCTTTGGCGTGCAACATGTTGAGCAAGCTATAGACATTGATTGTTATCATTGCATAGCTCCCAGTGTACTACAATATAACTACATGGATTAAGGATTGGTATTCCCAATTTCTATATGATTTATTTCTATTGTAGAGCTATGTATGGAGCGCATAACTGTAAATTGTATTGCTATGAACTGATTTCTGGCTCTGTCCTTTTTTACTCTTGTTTTTTAATAATTTTCAATAAATCATATTTTTAATACAATCATATATAGTGATTTATTGTGCCCAGAAAGTCCAAAGCCCAATCTATTACTCTCTTTGCAAATATATCAGGACGTGGCACTGAGTATCATATGTGTATCCACATTACCACTATGTGTTGATACTTTAACTAATTAAATCTTAATATGGGTGGAAGCACCCAGGCAAATATACTCTAGTGGTCTTTAAATAATATTAACCCCCCTTTTTTGTGACGTTGCGGCTAACACGATCTACCTCTCAATAATTCAGGATTTTGTCTCTTTTTTTTTTTTTTTTTCTATTTTCTTTTCTTTTTTCCTTCTCTTCTTCCTCCTCATATGGTCACGATTTTCTAACAATATGGAATTTGTTGGGGCAGGATGGTTGGGGTATATGTCAGAGATCCAAACTAACTGCAACACAGATACTGAACAGGAAATAGCGATAAACCAATACATGGCAAAACTAAAACGTTCCCTGAAAAAGAAATCTAACTTGCATTGGCACATTGAGTTCCTACATAAATATGTACGGGAAAATATCAACCCCCTTGGTTTAAGGATACAACTATATCCATCTTTCCAATCAGTATCCCCAGAATTTAAACTCTCATGGAAGAATATACTGACCCAATGTAGTTCGGAACTTATGAAACTCCTGATATCTCATTACCAGACTGAACTTAATACCTTGGACCAGGAGATTCTCCTATTGCAAACGACCAATGAGAACATCAGAGACCATGCTTTAAATATTAGAGAGGGGCATTGAGGCCATTATGTAGGCCTCAGGGACTTTTAACGGTGCCTAAATCAATGATATACTGAACGTATCATAAAATAATGTTTTATTAAACAATCTCATTGAAAGAAAACAGACATTAATCAAGAATAATATACAAAACAGAAAAAAACGAGAAGGATGACCCTTTGATACAGAAGTTAATACCACTTTCTCAACATGTTTCGCTTGCATAAGCTTCTTCAGGAGATATATTTGTGATATTAGAATTAACTATGGAAAAATAAAGAAAATATATCTGTAAACAATACATATACATGTCTGCTTATATCTCATAAAGTCATAATATTTGAATATGTGCAATGTACAAAGAAAGAAAAATAGCAATAATAGATAGTATATATTAAATGGATCTACATATGTACAAACATCATATATTGAAGCATCACAGAAAAAAAAAAAAAAAAAACAAAAAAACATATATGTATATAATCATCATTAGGCTCAAAAGAGCTTACCTGTTGTGTTTTTTTTTTTTTTTTTTTTTATTAGTATTTATGTATCCATTGATGGATTAACTTGTTTGATCATTATAATTACGGTTACTGAATGCAATGTGGTATGAGCTTATGCTTCGTCCTTGGTCTCCTTTCCTCTATATTTTTTGGCATGTACGGACACCCCGGGCACTTAGCCAATCAATTCTCAATCAATGTTTTGATAGCTTCGTTGCCCATCTTTGGACACCAAGTGCTGCTGCTTTTTGTTTCCGATTTTCTCATACACATGGCACTTATTATACAATATCTGATAGGATCTTTGGGCCCCGTTAATGAAAAGGATCAGGGCAATAACATAATGTGAAAAATATATGAAAAGGCTCCCAGGTATGGCTTTGTTGCGGCCGCGTCATATCTGTGACCATTGACTTCAACTGTGCTATCATATAGACCAAGTATAATTTGATTCTTTTCTTTTTGAGCCCTGTGAGCCTTCTTACTATCAACTCATGGCATAGGATCTTCTAAGATGGCCGCGGGCCCGCCGTTTAGCACCCGACGTCATATAGACCAAGTATAATTTGATTCTCTCCTTTTTGAGCCCTGTGAGCCTTCTTACTATCAAACTCATGGCATAGGATCTTCCAAGATGGCCGCGGGCCTGCTGTTTAGCACCCGACGTCACTTACGCTGCCCTCTGTATGGAAGTCGGATACGTGCGCATGCGCAGGTGTCTTTTTTGGTCCGCAGCGTGACGATGAGTCAGACGTCGTCACGCTGGAGAGGTTTAAAAGCGGGGCTTCTGTTTCCCCGCCAACCTCTGTCACTTCCTGCTTGACACACGGGGCTGAGGGATTCTCCTGACCGGCTATTCCCTTTACTACAAATCTTGACTATTCAGTAAGTCCTTACTTTTTTGTTTATCTGCTCTTTAGAACTATTGTGCATTTTCAGTATAGATGAAACTTAGAGACATTCTTTTATTATCTCAGGTTCTTTGTGAGAGTTTGCAGCAATACCTCCAGGTCCGGCTTATCCACCAGCTGTGTATGGACGTATACTGCCCCCCTCTGTGACTGCTACTCCACTGCAATACAAGAACCATTTTATACATTTTTTCAGCAATTTTGCAATCTATCATCTTTTGGATGTAGCTTTTTTATCTTCGATTGATTCTATTCAGAGGTATTTTTTGATTGATTTTTATACTTATATACAATGCTATTGAAAATTACCTTATTTACTTGGACCTACTGTTCTCAAAAATTTTTCTTTTTTTTCTTTTTTTTCTTTTTTCAAAGAAGTGTTATGCTCTAAGGATTTTATCCCTCTCTACATGCCGCTATAGTAAGGAGGGAGCTGAGGAGGAAGTATTTGCCATTACACAAGTCCCCCTTTTTAATTATATTTATTTTTCTCTACAGGTAAGCTCTTTTGAGCCTAATGATGATTATATACATATATGTTTTTTTTTTTTTTTTTTTTTTGTTTTTTTTTTTTTTTTTCTGTGATGCTTCAATATATGATGTTTGTACATATGTAGATCCATTTAATATATACTATCTATTATTGCTATTTTTCTTTCTTTGTACATTGCACATATTCAAATATTATGACTTTATGAGATATAAGCAGACATGTATATGTATTGTTTACAGATATATTTTCTTTATTTTTCCATAGTTAATTCTAATATCACAAATATATCTCCTGAAGAAGCTTATGCAAGCGAAACATGTTGAGAAAGTGGTATTAACTTCTGTATCAAAGGGTCATCCTTCTCGTTTTTTTCTGTTTTGTATATTATTCTTGATTAATGTCTGTTTTCTTTCAATGAGATTGTTTAATAAAACATTATTTTATGATACGTTCAGTATATCATTGATTTAGGCACCGTTAAAAGTCCCTGAGGCCTACATAATGGCCTCAATGCCCCTCTCTAATATTTAAAGTAACTTTTTGGGATGTGGTGCCTCTGAATTTTCCTCTCATTCCGCAATTCTCTATTAATCAGAGACCATGCGTTATTCTCAAAACGAGTCCAAGAAACTAAGGAGTATGTAACTAGAATCACAAGGGACATCTATAAAAAACAAAACAAATTATCTAAGGATCGATTGGCCTTCTCAGAAGGCTTTGCATATCACTGGCATAATATGACCCAAACAAAGGGTTCTAGAAACTATCGTCGTACAACGAGAATGAACACCAATGATAGAGCTACTGATGAGGACACTGAGTCAGATTCATCTCTCAGATCCTCTTCTTCCTTCTCTAGGCAAGGCAGAAATAACACCACTAATCTTCGTAATAATTCAGGAGCACGAAAACTGGATTATGGTGGAGGCCCAGCCACACCTTTCTCTAAAAAGCGACCCCCTAATGTAGACGTTAGTCTACTATCTTACCCTCAAAAACAAGGTCACATCACACAACAAAATGAGAGATCACTATCGCAACCCAAATACCTAGGTGCTACGGCCCTACAAGCCATTCAAATTTTGAGCACTCAAGCACAAACTCAGAACACTTCCCAATCTAACGCCTTAGGCCGTAACTAAGCAGGCCGAATGAATGTAACTCCTGTTCACCAAGTCCAACTTCAAGGACTAAGTTCCCAAACTATTCCCACACAACGTCCCCCTTACACTAGACAGAGCACTTTGGACGCACATATCCAATCTAGCACCTCACAGGCAAATTTTCAATCGCCCATGGATACAATAACCCTGACGTAACATCAGGACTCTAAATTTAACCCCTTATATTGATGATGAGACCCTTGATGTTCTAAAATACGGACTGAGTTTTTGCCCCTCTGCAAACATCGATAAATACGAGACCATTAAAGACATCTATTTATTCTCACGCAACTTAACTCACAAGTTCCTATTTGATAAGGAAGTTTTACAAGCCAAACAAGACAAATCCATCTCAGAACAAGTGAAGCATTTCTCCATGGAGGACTTTCGAGCCCTCCGGGATTTAATGCTTCTACTCGAGGAAAATGAATCTTCACAGGAGGTCACTAACCCCATATCAAACCAAGGCGCCACAACACCTGTCAGACTCACACTTGTTACCAAAAAATCTAAACCTAAATCCCAACGCTTTCCGGAATTAACTACCAATCCCCACATTTGGGCTTTTTTTAACAGGAACCAATAATGACATTAAGCAGATGACCATCTCATCCAATCCAGGGAACCTTTCCCCCTCTCAAATACGAGCTATCAAATCCCTACGAGATCACCCAGATTTGGAGATTAAGGCCTCAGACAAAGGGGGTAACATTGTCCTCATTATGAAGTCCTACTATGTATCTATGGTCATGAGGATCTTACAAAATAAACAATGTTACTCACGTGTATCGGAGACCCGGATTTTGGAATTTAGACAGGAATACCTTTGTATCATCGGATTAGCCCACCAGAGAGGCCTTATCGATCAAGACACATACAACTACCTAAATATCAAAAAACCAAGAGAGGCTACAATCTATGCCTTACCAAAGATACACAAGCACGGTACGACCCCCACCCCCCCCCCCCCAGGTCGCCCGATTGTATCCAGGATCGGTTCCCTGACAGAGAACGCCAGTCGTCTGGTGGACTTTGTCCTTCTGCCACATGTACTGGGTCTACCTTCCTATACTCGTGACACACTGGACTTGTTGAAACAAATAGAGGGGTTACCTGTCCCTCCCGATGCCCTCCTCGTGACTCTGGATGTTGAGTCATTGTACTCCAGCATCCCTCACGAGCAGGGCATCGGGATGGCTCGTATCTTTCTACGAGAACAGGATCATTACAGCTGGGATTATTGAGTTCATCTTGGAACTACTGAAATTTGTGCTTACCCGTAATTACTTTTGTTTTCAAGGTTCCCACTTCCTCCAGGTACAAGGCGTGGCTGTGGGCACATGTTGTGCACCGGCCTACGCCAACTTGTACCTGGGGGGGTGGGAACGTCATATCTTCTCAGATGACTCACTTACTCTCTTTATTGACCACGCCCTTATTTGGCAACGTTATATGGATGATATATTTCTGGTCTGGACAGGCACTCAGGATCTACTTGATAGATTCATTCAAACTATCAATCAAAACTCTTTCAATCTGAAGTTTACGGTCTCTGCTAATCCCCAACGGATTACGTTTTTATCTTTAAAGATAGTAAGAACTGTCTGGCTTTCACTCTCTATAGAAAGGAGATGGCAGGGAACACTCTGCTACACGCTAACAGTGCCCACCCCAGACCACTTATTAAGAGCATTCCATACGCACAATACCTTTTAGATTGCGCTGTAATTAGTTACTGGCAAGGGGCTACACAAACGTTACTACGTAGCGCCTACAACAAAGCTTTACGTCAGTCGAGAAGTTCCTTTATTATATAAGAAGAAATCAACTATTACCGATCCTCCGGTGAGATTCATTACAAGATTCTCGCAACAACATGAGCAATTACGTGGTATCCTAAGTAATCATTGGTCGATCCTCCAAGAGGACCCCATTATTCAAAAATATATTGGTCCCTGCCTGCAGATTACCTTTAGACGGGCCAGATCTCTGGGTGACACATTAACTTCTAGTCATTACTTAACGACCCCAAAACATAAACAAATAAAACAAGGGATCTCACAATGTGGCAAATGTTCATTTTGTCCATGGGTAAAAGCAGGGATAACATTTACATTGCCGAATGGCGAAACTTTCACCCCAAAATTTCATGCAAACTGTGATACTGAAGGAGTAGTGTATCTTATGTCATGCCAATGTGGCGCCTTCTATGTAGGCAAGACTATTAGACATCTACGATGCAGAATAAAAGATCATGTCTACTATTCAGCAGAAAGCAAAATGGTTACAGCAGTCAGCCGGCATTTGGACTTGTATCATAAGTTTGATGTATCCCTAATATCATTTATTGTATTGACAGTGGTCCCAAGAGATCCCAGAGGTGGAGACTGGGACAAAGTTGTGTGTAGGGATGAGGTTCGAGTCGAACTCATGTTCGACTCGAACATTGGCTGTTCGCAAGTTCGCCGAACAGCGAACAATTTGGGGTGTTTGCGGCAAATTCGAATGCCGCGGAACACCCTTTAAAAGTCTATGGGAGAAATCAAAAGTGCTAATTTTAAAGGCTTGTATGCAAGTTATTGTCAAAAGTGTTTGGGGACGTGGGTCCTGCCCCAGGGGACATGGATCAATGCAAAAAAAAGTTTTAAAAACGGCCGTTTTTTCAGGAGCAGTGATTTTAATAATGCTTAAAGTCAAACAATAAAAGTGTAATATCCCTTTAAATTTCGTACCTGGGGGGTGTCTATAGTATGCCTGTAAAGGGGCGCATGTTTCCTGTGTTTAGAACAGTCTGACAGCAAAATAACATTTTGAAGGAAAAAACATTTAAAACTACCCGCGGCTATTGCATTGCCGACAATACACATAGAAGTTCATTGATAAAAACGGCATGGCAATTCCCCACAGGGCAACCCCGAACCAAAATAAAAAAAAAAAAAAAAAAATGACGTGGTAGGCCCTTCAGGTCTGGTATGGATATTAAGGGGAACCCCGCGCCAAAAAAAAATGGCGTGGGGTCCCCCCAAAAATCCATACCAGACCCTTATCCGAGCAAGCAACCTGGCAGGCCGCAGGAAAAGAGGGGGGGAGGAGAGTGAGGCCCCCCCCTCCTGAACCGTACCAGGCCACATGCCCTCAACATTGGGAGGGTGCTTTGGGGTAGCCCCCCAAAACACTTTGTCCCCATGTTGATGAGGACAAGGGCCTCATCCCCACAACCCTGGCCGGTGGTTGTGGGGGTCTGCGGGCGGGGGACTTATCAGAATCTGGAAGCCCCCAGATCCCGGCCCCCCCCCTGTGTGAAATGGTAAGGGGGTACTTACCCCTACCATTTCACTAAAAAACTGTCAAAAATGTTAAAAATGACAAGAGACAGTTTTTGACAATTCCTTTATTTAAATGCTTCTTCTTTCTTCCTTCATCTTCTTCTGGTTCTTCCTCTGGCGTTCTCATCCAGCATCTCCTCCGCGGCGTCTTCTATCTTCTTCTCCTCGGGCCGCTCCGCACCCATGGCATGAGGGGAGGCTCCCGCTCTTCTCTTCATCTTCTTCTTCATCCTCTTCTCTTCTTTCTTCTTCTCTTCTTCATTTTCTTCTCCGGGCCGCTCCGCATCCATGTGCTGGCATGGAGGGAGGCTCCCACTGTGTGACGGCGTCTCTTCGTCTGACGGCTCTTAAATAATGGGGGTCGGGGCCACCCGTTGACCCCGCCCCCCTCTGACGCACGGTGACTTGACGGGACTTCCCTGTGACGTCACGGGGAATGCCACAGGGAAGTCCCGTCATGTCCCGTGCGTCAGAGGGGGCGGGGTCACCGGGAGGCCACGCCCCCCGTTATTTAAGAGCCGTCAGACGAAGAGACGCCGTCACACAGCGGGAGCCTCCCTCCATGCCAGCACATGGACGCGGAGCGGCCCGGAGAAGAAAATGAAGAAGAGAAGAAGAAAGAAGAGAAGAGGATGAAGAAGAAAAGAGCGGGAGCCTCCCCTCATGCCATGGGTGCGGAGCGGCCCGAGGAGAAGAACATAGAAGACGCCGCGGAGGAGATGCTGGACGAGAACGCCGGAGGAAGAACCAGAAGAGCCAGAAGAACCAGAAGAAGATGAAGGAAGAAAGAAGAAGCATTTAAATAAAGGAATTGTCAAAAACTGTCTCATCGTTAACATTTTTGACAGTTTTTTTAGTGAAATGGTAGGGGTAAGTACCCCCTTACCATTTCACACAGGGGGGGGGGGGGGCCGGGATCTGGGGGTCCCCTTGTTAAAGGGGGCTTCCAGATTCCGATAAGCCCCCCCGCCCGCAGACCCCCACAACCACCGGCCAGGGTTGTGGGGATGAGGCCCTTGTCCTCATCAACATGGGGACAAGGTGTTTTGGGGGGCTACCCCAAAGCACCCTCCCAATGTTGAGGGCATGTGGCCTGGTACGGTTCAGGAGGGGGGGGCCGCACTCTCGTCCCCCCCCTCTTTTCCTGTGGCCTGCCAGGTTGCGTGCTCGGATAAGGGTCTGGTATGAAATTTAGGGGGAATCCCACGTCCTTTTTTTTTTTTTTTTTTAATTTTGGCCGGGGTTCCCCTTAATATCCATACCAGACCTAAAGGGCCTTGTATGGAATTTAGGGGGACTCCCACATTTTTTTTTTTTTTTTTTAATTTTGGTTCGGGGTTTCCCTGTGGGGAATTCCCATGCCGTTTTTATCAATGAACTTCTATGTGTAATGTCGGCAATGCAATAGCCGCGGGTAGTTTTAAATGTTTTTTCCTTCAAAATGTCATTTTGCTGTCAGATTGTTCTAAACACAGGAAACATGCGCCCCTTTACAGGCATACTATAGACACGCCCCAGGTATGAAATTTAAAGGGATATTACACTTTTATTGTTTGGCTTTAAGCATTATTAAAATCACTGCTCCTGAAAAAACGGCCGTTTTTTAAAACTTTTTTTTGCATTGACCCGGGTCCCCAAACACTTTTTATGACAATAACTTGCATATTAGCCTTTAAAATTAGCACTTTTGATTATTCATGTTCGTGTCCCATAGACTTTAACGGTGTTCGCGTGTTCGAGCGAACTTTTTTCCTGTTCGCATGTTCTGGTGCGAACCGAACAGGGGGGTGTTCGGCTCATCCCTAGTTGTGTGTCAAAAAGAAACCATGTGGATAGAACGCCTGGGCGCTACTTACCCCCCTGGTATTAATGAGGCTCACACATATAAGCCTTTCTTATAGTATATCCTCTGCCGTCTTAATAATGTATAGTTTAAATTCTTTGTTTCATGTCTCTCCTTCCCTCAAAGTGGTGTATCTCAATGCAATATGTATGAACCAGTTTGGGGTAATTCTAAAACATCCTAGAGATTGTTCTTTTTATTGCTGTCTATATATTTGGTTGCTTTATGTTGTCCATCATGTCTTTATCCTTATCTATAATCCTGATTATTGTCATTATCAATACAGCCGCTTTTAATACCAATATTGTATCAATACTAATACTATGTCATGTCGACTTATCCTAGAATTTTTCTAACTGCGAATTTGCTGTACTTGCGGTCATGACCACTCAGGTAGGTGTACTCTGTATTGCCCTGGTACAATTTTCATCACTATGCGGCCGCCCAGCGCCACGCCCTCCCACGAGCGCGATAGGCGCACACGGGTATCACTGGTTCTCCAGGATACCCTGGGCTGCAACCGCTCTCTCCCTGTCTCGCGCGTCGGCGGTTCCCTTGCCAACGCTGCGAGCTGGGACATGCGCGGTAGGCACCTTGCGGCCGGCTCGGATGACGTCACATCGGCCCCACTGATTGGTGACTATGAGCGGGGCATGTGTACAAGAGACGTTGGTAACGTCTCTCTATCCACGCTCCAGACTACCAGTCGCTCTCTACTCGAGCGGCTGAGTGGACGCCATCCCTGGCTACAGGTGTTTTGTCTTGAATCACTAACAGGTATGCGATTGCACAGTAGAAGATACTGGCTCTATCTTGGTCAGGCTGTATAATACAATATGCTGTTCTGACATTTTTCCCTCTGTTTACCATTACCTCTTTCTCTGGAACTGTCCTTTTCAGTGCTACAGCCCAACGATTTGGATACCGACCTATTCCCTAACACCATATACTGGCGAGGCTTACCAGAAGCTTGACATATCATTTTTCCGCTGTCTGGCCGGTGTAACAATTTTGTTGGCTATATTTTACACTTCCAGCAACACACTGCTGTATGCAAAGACAGAGTGAAGACACAAAGTCTTTTTATCCCTGCGGTTTATAGATGTTTTTTATTTTACTAATATGAGAATGGTAAGTGAAATGTACCTTTTTTATATTGATAGCTAACTGACTGTATACTTAGTATCCAGAATTTGCCTAAAAATTTCCATGTCATCAATTTTAAATCAATTTTGTAAGTACTTTATTAATACTAGATACCTTTAGGAAACTATAATATTGTTTCAGTAATACCGCAGGTATACAAAAATAACTATTGGTCCCATTAGTTACAAATAGTAGTAGTATAATTAGAAAATCATTGAGATTGCATATATATAGCTCTATATAGACACACATTTGGCCATATATTTGGAATGGGATTTCCATACTAGCCCATTCCCCCCCCCCCTTTTTTTTCATACTAGTGTATCACTTTTCTATTGATCTCGTATGAACTGGCACTTATAGGCACTTTGATACCTTTCTCTCTCTTTCCCTTTTTCCCATTCCCCTTTCTCTTCCTCTTCCCTCTTTTCCCCTCCCCTCCTCCCTCCCCTTCCCCTCTTCCCCCCCCCCCCCCCTCCCCCTTCTTCTAATTTTCTACTGGCAGCCACATCTTTCCTCATGAACCATTATACTTATTACTATCATGTTACACACGTTCCGTTGTACTCCTTCCTTTCTTCTTGTTCCATCCAGTCTTTTAATTGCTCTCTCTTTTGAGATAATAGGCCAAAAATTTTATTTATTTGATTTTTGTGTTTTCGTTCCAGTTCATAGATTTCCTTAATTATTTGCTGCATTTTTTTTTTCCCCTTTCTCTTCCTCTTCCCTCTTTTCCCCTCCCCTCCTCCCTCCCCTTACCCTCTTTCCCCCCCTCCCCCTTCTAATTTTCTACTGGCAGCCACATCTTTCCACCTTATGAACCATAATACTTATTAATATCATGTTAAACACGTTCCCATAGTGTTTGAATGTTACTTGGGCTTTGTGGGAATGGCACCATCTGATGGGTCCCGGAGGCAATGACATCAAGTTCGCAATATGTTTATTATCTGGCTATAGTCTCTTTGTAGTTAGTTCACTAAAGCTATACTTATTGGATGTTTTGTATATTTCAGTAATCTGTTCTGTGCTCCTGAAGAAGCGATTTGGCGTGCAACATGTTGAGCAAGCTATAGACATCGATTGTTATCATTGCATAGCTCCCAGTATACTACAATATAACTACATAGATTAAGGATTGGTATTCCCAATTTCTATATGATTTATTTCTATTGTAGAGCTATGTATGGAGTGCATAACTGTAAATTGTATTGCTATGAACTGATTTCTGGCTCTGTCCTTTTTACTCTTGTTTTTTAATTTTCAATAAATCATATTTTTAATACAATCATAGTGATTATTGCGCCCAGAAAGTCCAAAGCCCAATCTATTACTCTCTTTGCACTTCAATACCCAGCCATAGTCAAATGATGTCCACAGATGGGATCTCCCATCCTGGGTGGGCGTCATATGATGTCCTTGGCTTTCCGCCGCTACTGCGGGCCCCCGGAGCGGCAATCCGGGATCCAGCGTGTCCCTCGGGACACAGGTGTTCCACGATGGGGGTAATGGAGCAGGGGCGGCGGAGCTTGGGGAGCAGCGTGACTGGCTGTGATTGGTCACTATGCAGAGCTGCTTGTGTAGCGGCATGCACAGCGCGCACCCCCTGGGGCACGCAGCGTGGCGATCAGGGATGAGGCTTTCCCTTGGATACAGCACAGCCCCGATCAGGGTAAAGAGTCAATGAAATTGGCTCTTTACCATGTGACCAGCTGTGTCCAATCACAGCCGGTCACTAAATGTAAACAAAACACCAGTGTGTAACCACTGTTGCTGGGTTCTCCTCTTCACACACCGATCCAGTGAGGAGGAGATCAGCTAACAGTGAGTTACATATTACAGGGCCCTATATATGAACTACTGTGCCCAGATTGCCCCCCCTAAATAAAGAGGACCTGTCATCTAGTACCTGTCATCAAGGAGTACCTGTCATCAGGAGTACCTGTCATCTAGTACCTGTCCATCAGGAGTACCCGCCACCCGAGTGCCCGCCAGCTCACCAGAGTACCTGCCACCAAAGGAAGAAAGGCCCAGTACAAGTGCACACCAAAGAATTAGGGCCCAAACCCACCTTCCAGATGCCTTAGCAAACCCATTGCGGCTGCCTTCTACCACAGGGTCAGCCACGATCCCCCCCTTTTACAGCACAGCCAGGTGTGCAGGTCAACACTGTAGGTTTTTCCCAAATGGATTTTTTAAATTTATTTCTCCCTGACAAATTAGTTCAAGGCATCATGGACCAAACCAATCTTTTTGCCCAACAATTCATTGCAAGCAACCCCAGCTCCAGCTATGCCCGCCCTTTTGAATGGAGACCCCTAACAATGGTGGAGCTTAAATTGTTTTTAGGTCTAAAGCTTAACATGGGGCTTACAAAAAAAAAGAAATGCATAAGTATTGGTCTACCAAACCCATCCACCATATGCCAATTTTTTCATCAGCCATGTCCAGGTCCCGATACAAAATTATAATGTACTTCCTGCATTTCAGTGACAACTAACAGTGCCCCCCCCCCCCCCCCCGAAATCACCCAAACTTTGATAAACTATATAAAATTCGCCCCCTAATTAATTTTTTTTTCCAAGAAGTTTGCCGAACTTTATGTCCCTGACAAAAACATCTCTGTGGACGTATCCCTGGTGCATTTCACAGGCCGGCTGGGAATCAAGCAATATATCCCCAGCAGGAGGGCGAGGTACGGCTTGAAGCTCAACAAGCTCTGGGAGAGAGCCACCGGTTAGGTGCACTCATTGCGCGTGTACGAAGGCAAAGATTCCCAGCTCCAGCCCCCTGAGTGTCCATCGTACATGGGAATAAGTGGAAAAGTTTTTTGAGAGCTGGCATTCCCACTCCTCCAAAAGGGGTATCATATTTACATGGACAACTATTACACCAGTTTGCCCCTTCTCTGCCACCTATACCAAAAAAAAAAACAAAAAAAAAAACTTTGGCTTGTGGTACAAGGAAAAACCGAAAGGGCTTCCCACAGTGTCTTGTCACCACAACCATTCAAAGGGGGCAATCGACAAGCTTGAAGAACGAGGAAGTGTTGGCTGTGAAGTGGAGGATAGGAAAGATGTGTACATCATGTCCACCATCCACGATGACACCTCGGTGGAACTTCGCAGAAGACGCGGTCCTGTTCGCAAGCCTTCCTGTATCAACGAGTACAATAAATTCATGGGGGGGTGGATTTAAATGATCAAATGTTGCAGCCCTATCTTTCAACACGAAAATCCCTCTTCTGGTACAAAAAAGTCGCAATTTACTTTTTTCATTTGGCCCTTTTTAAATTCTTTCAATCGTCTACCAAAAATCAACGGAAACACCCACCACCTTCATAAAGTTTATTGAAGACATTGTCACTGCCCTGATCTACCAACAAATATCCCCCCCAGAAAGCATTCACTCAGATTGTGTCAGCAGCCTACATGAGCGCCATTTTCCGGACCATATTCCGCCATCAGGATCCGGAAGACGGCGGCAAAAAAAAATTTCGGGTGTGCACTAAAAGAGGAATTAGGACGCCAGCTTCCATTGTCCCGACTGTCCCTCCCAACCTAGCCTTTGCATCAGAGAATGCTTCAAGCGATATCACACTCTCAAACTATTAGCCCATATTTCTAATACTGCCAATTCCCCGTTTTCAATTTCTGTCCTGAATATTTCCCTGCCTCAACCAACCAGATGATTGTCTTCCATGTGAACTGACCCTGGCCTGTTTCTCGACTAAGCCTCTGCCTACCGTCTATTTCTGCCTTTTACCTGCACTGACCTCGGACTGTTGACCATGTTTTTGCCTGCCCCTTGGACTGATTTTTCACCCTGCTACATAGGGGTCTCACATATGTGAGGGGCTCCAGAATAGTGTTCTGAGTTCAGAAAACCAGTTTTTGGTTTTCTGTGTTCCCAGAACAGGGTTTAGTTGTCCGGAGGCTTCAAAGCGATTTGGTTGGGAGAAGCCTCTACCCCTGTCCCCATGCCTTCCTGACCGATGCCCTAAGCTTAATGGTCCTGCCTGCTCCCTGCACAAATACTCTGGCTGTGCTGACCATACCTCTGCCTGCTGCATGTACTAACTATGGACATGCCTGCTGCATGGACGATCCTTTGATCCTTTTGCTGCTGCTGACCACATTCCTGCCTGCTATCTGGACCAATGCTTTGGCTGTGCTGACATCTCTACCTGTACTGACTATTCCAGCCTTCTGCCTGTTTTGCTGTCACTGTCCACGTTCCTGCCTGCTGCCTGGACCGATGCTCTCCTCTGTAGACCACTGCAGTACTAAAACCCCAGGTAATTTTTTCTTTACCCTTTGCTCAGCAGAATGTATTTTGGTTTGTAATTTGTATGTACAGTACATGCTATGTGTTAGAAATATGAAGGGCCTTCAACAATGTGATAGGTTGGCAGGAATTTATGTGTGTAATATATGCTCCTAGAACACCTGACAGTGCTACTTGGATGTTGGGCCTCTGTATGTGGCTAGACAGTGTAAAAGTCTCACACATGTGGTATCGCCATACTCAGGAGGAGTAGCAGAATGTATTTTGGGGTGTCCTTTTTGCTATGTGCATGCTATGTGTTGGAAATATCTTATAAATGGACAATATTGTGAAAAAAAATGCATTTTCATTTTTTTCCACATTTTCCAAAAAATTCTGGAAAAAAAAACGAACTGTTCAAAAGAATCATTATGCCTTATAGATTCTACGTTGGGGTGTTAGCTTTCCAAAATGGGGTCATTTTGTGGGCGTTTCCATTGTCCTGGTGCTCCAGGGCCTTCAAAAATATAATAGGTGGTTGAGAAATGAGATGTGTAATTTATGCATGTAGAACGCCTGACGGTGCTACTTCAATGTTGGACCTCTGTATGTGGCCAGGCTGTGTAAAAGTCTCACATGTGGTATCGCCATACTCGGGAGGAGTAGCAGAATGTATTTTGGGGTGTCAGTTTTGCTATGTACATACTATGTGTTGGAAATATCTTATAAATGGACAACTTTGTATAAAGAAAATGCAGTTTCATTTTTTTTTTTCCCACATATTCCAAAATGGGGTCATTTTGTGGGCGCTTCCATTGACCTGGTGCTCCAGGGCCTTCAAAAGTGTGATAGGTTGTCATCAAATGAGATGTGCAATTTATGCTTGTAGAACGCCTGAAGGTGCTACTTGGATGTTAGACCTCTGTATGTGGCCAGGCTGTGTAAAAGTCTCACACGTGGTATCACTATACTCAGGAGGAGTAGTAGAATGTATTTTGGGGTGTCATTGCAAGTATGCATGTGCTGTGTGAGAGAAATAACTTGTTATTAAGACAATTGTGTGCAAAAAAATAAAAAAAATAATATATTTCCCAAGAATTGTGGGAAAAAATTACAACTTCAAAAAACTCACCATGCCTCTTACTAAATACCTTGGAATGTCTGCTTTCCAAAAAGGGGTAATTTGGGGGGTATTTGTACTTTCCTGGCTTGTTAGGGTCTCAAGAAATGAGATAGGCCTTCAGTACATCAGGTGTGATCATTTTTCAATGATTTGCACCATAGCTTGTAGACTCTAACTTTCACAGAGACCAAATAATATACACTAATTTGGGTTATTTTTACTAAAGATATGTAGTATACATTTTGGCCCAAATTTATGAAGAAAAATGACTTATTTGCAAAATTTTACAATAAAAACTAAAAAAGTGTTTTTTTTTTTTCAAAAATTGCACTTTTTTCGCTTATGTTGCAAAAAATAAAAAACCCAGCGGTGATTAAATACCATCAAAAGAGGGGGCGTGGCCTGACCTGCCATGAAGAAAGTCGCTTGATTCCTGAGCTCCAGCCGCCACGGGAAAAAGCCGTTTAATACCGAAGGTATTTACACTACAAACGTCAGAGGTAAATAGAAAACACCGCGCTAACCAGTAAAATGAATGAAAGCTGCTGCATACAGTTTGACAAAAACAACAAAATAGGCATATGGAAAAATGCAGCGCATGTACAAATGAATATAGGTCTTTAAAATGGTGAAACAGTCAAGAAATAACTAATTGACCACAGGTGCCTTGAAACACAAACGTCCATAGATGGATGTAAATGTCCAACCGCACAGGAGGTACAAGTACTCCAAGGGGTGGTGATGGTCTGATGGTTGTCAGAAAACACCTGGCATCATACAGCGACTTCCCAACCGAGAAACCGGGTCCCAATGGGTCATTCAGAGAGAGTGCAAAAAAGGCTCTTACCAGATCTTGTGGATTCCCATGTCAGCGACAGGGAATCGCATGCGCAGTTTGTCACAAATGACGTGGAATGGGAGCTCAGGAATCGCCAATCTCTTGGATTGTGGTCTGTATGGATCTCGGCCGGCAACCGGATGGGTCCTCACAACGAACCGTCCTCACACCGAACCGTCCCAGCATGCATCAGAAGTTTCACAAACGGTCCCCCGAAAGGAGCAGTTGGAGGGACTGGATCTCATGCGGATCTCATGCGGACAAACTGCGCATGCGATTCCCTGTCGCTGACATGGGAATCCACAAGATCTGGTAAGAGCCTTTTTTGCACTTTCTCTGAATGACCCATTGGGACCCGGTTTCTCGGTTGGGAAGTCGCTGTATGATGCCAGGTGTTTTCTGACAACCATCAGACCATCACCACCCCTTGGAGTACTTGTACCTCCTGTGCGGTTGGACATTTACATCCATCTATGGACGTTTGTGTTTCAAGGCACCTGTGGTCAATTAGTTATTTCTTGACTGTTTCACCATTTTAAAGACCTATATTCATTTGTACATGCGCTACACTACAAACGTCGCCAGACTATGGGGACAGCTTCCCGGACCTCGTCCGCCTCCCGTTCTCACTCCCCCAGGGCTCTCTCAGGGTCCCAGAGCCATAACATCCCGGAGATGTTCCGGAATAGCAGGGGCAATATGGCGTCCTCTCAGCACGGACTTCCCGCTCCCAGGCACAGCCGCTACCACTGCTCGACCCACCTCACTCAACCTCCCCTCATGTTCTCCCTCATGGAGGAGGAATTTGCCTTGAGCCTGGGCTCCAAACACCCATATACTTACAAGATCTCCGCTCCATTGCTGACGAAATTAAAGAAACCCTAGCCGCAGCCATCTCAGAGCTGAGGCTTGACTTACGCGACCTCACTGACAGGGTGAACAAGGTGGAGAAGGTGACAGACCGCCATGACCTAGCCCTCCGCTCTACCGCCTCTTCCATTGATTCTCACACACTGCAAATGCGGGACATGCAGAGGCACATCGAGGACCTCGACAACCGAGGCAGGCGCCATAACCTCAGGATCCGCGGTATGCCAGAATCAATAGAGGGCGACTAAATCACTCCTGCTATCACTGATCTCTTTAACAACCTCCTCCGCAGGCCTCCTCAGACCCCCATCCTCATGGACAGAATCCATTGCGCCCTAAAGGCAGAGAGAGTGACCCCCCCACGTGACATCATATGCTGTCTGGTAGATTTTAAGTTAAAAGAAGAAATACTTCGACAAGCCAGGGGACAACAACAAATCCTTCACGACAGCACACCCATTCAAATCTACCAAGATTTATCTGGCATCACACTGCAGCACAGACCTCAAGCCCCTGCTGGACACCCTGAGGGAGAGGAACATCCCTTATAAATGGAAGTTTCCATTCTGCCTGTCCGCCTCCACACATGGCCGCAACGCCCTCTTAAAGGTACCCGAAGACCTGCCACACTTTTGTGACCTGCTTGGCATACCACTGACACCAGTTCCCAACTGGTACGCTACTTTCCGCCCTCTGATTTCCAGCAAAGGAACAGCGCGGGAAATACCCATGGAGACTCAGGCCTCCAGATTCCGTAGGAGACGCTCTCCTTCTGCACATAGAAACCAGGCTGATCCCTGCGGATACAGGGATCCCGTCTCTCCTGAGTCCCCACGATTCAGGAGAGCCCGCCGGCACCGTTGAAATGGGTACGCTGTGTACCAATTTGTACTCTCAGTTGGCCCCGTTGGGCCCCTTTGAAAGGCACACTGTCTAGTTTCCTCTGACTTTGTTCCAACCTAATTGAAGATTCAGTGAACTTTTTCTTTATATTTCCTTTATCTAAGTTTATTTTCTGCTTTGTGATATCAGCATGAATGGATGTTCAGGACCACCCCCTCCCCCCCCGGTAATGACCCTCCAAATAGCCCTCCAGCAATACCCAGGACGGCTGAACGTACTCTCTCTCATTTCATAGCATGAAATGCTACGTCAACACAGCGCAATTTCCCTAATGGAGGCTCTCTCACTTGGGCCGAATACACTGCTCACTCCTTGCAATCTGCCCGGCAACAAGCCCCCGGCCCTCTACTACAACTACCAGAATTCCAGACGGCTTATACTCCCGCCCCCTGCAGAGATGACGACAGGATGGTCACTGCTCCTCTCTTCCTGCTCCAACGCCGAACTCCACATGACACTGTGCGCCACATTTGCGGACGAAGCGGACAACACCAACTGCGGGAACCACTTCCTCCCTCCACACCGCAAATTAATGACTCGTGCAGCAACGACACACCACGAGCCGCCAGCGAAGCCGGGCATGTCTTCTACAACCGAGCGGCTATCACCGCAACCAGACTCAAGACTGCAGTCCGAGCATGAAGCACATTCAGCACGCCGGCCTACCTATACCTCAGAATGACTTATTGCACGGATCGACGGAACAGGTACCTGCTGTGAGGTGCTCTCATAGCCTGAAAGTGACACTACATACCCCCCAGGTGCATCTTCCTCTCCACCTCACTATAGCATTAATGGTTTCTTATGATGTAATATTAATAGCCTTGACTTACTAGCTTTTTACAGTGTTTATCTCTCTATACATTGGTAGTTCTAATGTTCAGACTAATAAGACGCCCCCTCTTATTTACAGGGCCTCATATTTTAGCTTCCCTTTACGCTTCTGTTTCAATGCTAATGTAGTATTAATTGTTCTTGTCATGACACCGGCTCTCACCCCAAGCACTGATATTCATCACGTCTGGCACCCTTGGGTATGCCGAGGGGGCTGACGTGGTGAGTACTAAACCGACACACTCAGGCTGAGGCGGACAGCTGGTCTCATAAGATAATGCTCACCTGTCCAATCATACACTTCCCTACCTTGTCAATGCAACCATGCTCCAGTCAGAGCTACCCCAACATGCACATTCAACACCCACCTTCATCAATACTATCTACTATCCTGTGGCGGCGGACAAGAGAATCCACTTTTTTCTTTCACCTTTTTAGTTTCTTTATCGCTTTATTTTGCACCTTCTTTGCTGCCTCGTGTTAAACAAACCCCACACAATTACGGGCCGGAGCGCTGTACCTTCATAAGGTGCACGTATTCTGACCACGTATTGTACTCTACCGATAACCACTTTTTCCGAGGTCTGTGGACACCCCTCTCCACACCTCGTCGGTTTCCCACCAGTGACTGACGTGTCGTAAATCCACTACCCACACCCGGCGGAGGCACTCAATTCCCAATATCCCCCTATTCTTACCCCCTGACTACACTATGGCAGACACAAATACCATCAACCCCCAGAATGCAGACGCACAATCCTCAACGAACTCCATCAAATTTTGCTCGCTGAACATTAGGGGTCTCAAAACTCCTGAAAAGAGGTCCAAACTCGTGTACTGCCTACGCCAATCAAAGACCCAGATAGCACTTATACAAGAGACACACTTTCGTACAGACGCGATCCCTAAACTAAAGGACAACCACTTCCCCACAGTATATCATTCCTCCAATGATGAGGCAAAATCAAAGGGTGTATCCATTTTAATCTCCAAAAATTTCCCCATTTTGGTTACTGCAGTTCAAAGAGACCCACATGGCAGATTCCTCTTTATTAGGGGCTCAATCTACGGTAAACAACTCACGATCGCCAACATATATGCCCCAAACACCAAACAAGTGTCTTTCTTCCTCTCCACACTTCAACATCTTACTAGTTTCCAAATTGGCACACTGATTGTTGGCAGCGACTTTAATGTCGCTCTCAACCCCTCCATGGATACCTCGAATGGTACCTCATTCTTGACATACAGGGCACTCAAAGCTATTAAACTGCAACTTAACAACTTATTGCTTCATGACACGTGGTGCACATTGCATCCCAAAGTGAAGGACTTCACCTTTTTTTTCAGCCCCACACGGTAAATATACTAGACTAGACCACTTCTTTCTGTCCCAGAATGATCTGAACAATCTCACCAAAGCTACCATTGACCCGTCTATACTCTCTGACCACAACCCCATATCTATGACCCTCCTTATACCTACAGCGCATCCCAAGAACCACATATGGCGGCTTGATAGCTCCTTATTGACGGACCCCGTTAACACACAACGGATAACTGAATGCCTCTCTAACTTTTTTACTGAAAACTCCCCAGAAACTGCTGCACCATCGGTCATCTGGGCCGCACACAAATGCGTCGTGCAGGGTGAATTGATATCCATAGAAGCACAACGGAACAAATGCAGAAATGCGCGCATTACAGAACTGACTACATGCATCCGCACGTTAGAACAGGCTCACAAGGCGTCTCTAGCGACAACCTCTTTGGCGGACCTCACAACGGCAGGAGAGGAACTCCTAGAAACACTTAACAGTACTCTAAAACGCAAATTCGCACTGACGCAAAAGCTTTACTATGAATTTAGCAATAAAGCAGGCAAACTCCTGGCGAGAGCTCTCCAATCCAGGAGGGCGGCCCAGACGATCCACAAAATACACCGACCATCGGGTGATGCAGCAGTTACTAACAAGGAGATCTCAGACCAATTTGTACAATACTTTTCTGAACTCTATAACCTCCCAACGACGCACACCTTTGAAAACAACACGAACCGTAAGACAGCTATCACAGACTTTTTAGCGCAATACAGCCCAACCCCCCTCTCTCCTTAGACGATTCTCAAAGTTTAGACCAACCTCTCTCCACAGAAGTCCTTCTCGCACTAAAACAAATGAAAACAGGCAAGAGCCCTGGTCCGGACGGCCTATCGGTCAGTTATTACAAAACGTTCCCGACTATTCTGATCCCCCACCTCACCAAAGCCCTCAACAATCTCACACCCGACTCAGCAGCCCACAAAGACATTCTAGAAGCACATATTACTCTTATCCCCAAATCTGGCAAAGACCCCACGCTAGTATTGAACTATCGCCCAATATCATTGCTAAATGTGGACGTAAAACTATACGCCAAAACCCTAACGAATCGCATTCTACCCCTCATCCCGAACCTTATATCACTAGACCAGGTTGGCTTTGTCCCAGGCAGAGAGGCCCGGGACAACACCACTAAGGCTTTGAACATTCACCACTGGCTCTCCAAAACCTCCACCCCGGGGTTTTTCCTTTCCCTCGATGCAGAGAAGGCGTTTGACAGGGTGGCCTAGGATTAAATGGAAGCCTCGCTACGGGCGATAGGCCTACCACCCCGCATGTTACAGTTGATCCTGGCCCTCTACTCACTTCCTACAGCAAGAATCAGAATTAATGGTAACCTGTCGAGCGCCTTCTCTTTCTCCAACGGAACCCGACAGGGCTGCCCCCTATCCCCACTAATTTTTATCTTGACCATGGAACCCATGCTCCGCAAACTCAGAGACAACCCCTCCATTAAAGGCATAGAAATCAATCGTAAGCAATACAAAATGGCCGCATACGCCGATGATATTTTACTATTCCTTACCGATCCCATCACCACCATCCCTAACCTGCTGGCAGACTTCTCGCATTTCCAATCTATGTCAAATCTGAAAATTAATTTTGAAAAATCTAAAGCCCTCAATATTACCCTGCCAAATGCCACTGTGTCCCAATGTAAACTCAACTTCCCTTTTGGTTGGGAACGACAGGCCATATCCTATCTAGGAATTAAGATCCCAGCAAATTTGAAGGACCTTTATGCCAGTAATTTTTCACCGGCGCTCACGTCAATACAAGGTGATCTACAGAAATGGAATCTGGGATCTTTTTCTTGGATGGGTAGAATCGCCATTATCAAAATGAACGTCCTACCCAGACTCCTCTACCTCCTTCAGGCAATCCCCATCAAATTACCATCCTCTTTCTTTAAGTCATATAAACATATGTGCAGACTCTTTATTTGGGCATCCAAAACCCCACGTCTATGCTGGGACAGGCTGACCTTACCCAAACCTTTGGGAGGCTTAGGCCTCCCAAACATTCAAAAATACTACTGGGCATGCCACCTAACCAGGGCGGTAGACTGGCATATACACCACCCCACCAAGGACTTGACAACTGTAGAAGACTCCTTTGCCAGCTTACCGATTAGGACCGCACCATGGATAGAAATTACCTCTACTCCCAAAAAATACACAACACACCCCCTCATCTGAGCCACTCTCTCCATCTTTAAAATAGCTAGTAAAACACTCGCGATCACCCCTTCCACTGGTCCCATGACGCCCCTAGAAAATAACCCAGAATTCCCTCCTGGACTCACACTTTAAAGACCCAACTCTTGATGCACGTACTTCACATGCCAGAGCACAACGATTATTCCGCAATGGCTCACTCCTACCATATCACAAACTCTTAACCACCATCCCAGAATACAACATCCCCTTTTATAAATATCTCCAACTACGACACTTTTTCTCCTCCTCCTAAACGTACTACTCATTGGCACAAAGATCACTCACCCTTTGAACTCCTATGCACAAGTACGGAACCTCAGGGCCATCTAATCTCCTCCGTCTATTCCCTACTACACTCGGGTTGTAAAGTTAAGGAAGACCGACTGGTACGACAATGGGTGTCAGACCTTTCTCTAGATCTCACTCCCATTGAATGGGAACGCATCTTCACTCTCCTAGATAAAGGCTCAATAAACGTCACAACCCAGGAGAATAGATACAAACTGTTTTCAAAATGGTACAGGACTCCCGACAAAGTGCATCATTTCCACCCGACCGTACCTCCAACCTGCTGGAGATGCAACGCAGCACGCGGCACCCTTCTCCACATATGGTGGGACTGTCCCATCATCCAACCTTTCTGGTCAGAGATTCATTAACTAATCTCACAAATAACCACCTACACACCAGCCTTCTCTCCCGCACATTATCTCTTACACCACACCCCGGCTCCACTTGGTTCCTATAAAAAAAATCA
Source organism: Lithobates septentrionalis (assembly GCA_037952835.1). Taxonomy (NCBI): domain Eukaryota; kingdom Metazoa; phylum Chordata; class Amphibia; order Anura; family Ranidae; genus Lithobates; species Lithobates septentrionalis. The sequence goes on along the minus strand of JBBDGP010002165.1, from coordinate 360,123 downwards.
CTTACACTACACCTTATTAATGCTGCCAACCTCTGCGTCCCACTCCTTTGGAGAACTACTACCCCCCCCAACGGTAAACGACTGGATACGTCGAGTAGACAGAATCGCAGACATGGAAAAACTCATAAGTCAGGCTCAGGATAATCCGTCCAAATTCCACAACACGTGGGCATGCTGGCTCCACTACAAACACTCCATGACTCAGAATACACCTCCTGCCACCTCATCACCTCCACCATGAGAACTGGACACCCAAACACACAACTCTCTTGAATGCCCTCTCCCAGAACCTCCAGGCTACCCGCACCCAGCGTGCAACCCAATGGTCCCATACGGGCCACTAAACACACCCTCTGCAACTGCTAAGTACTCACTATATCACTGAACCCTCCGGTCACATAGTATGGACACGCCTCGGTTACGTCACTGAACCCCTTTCCTCTCCTCACCCCCCCAACTTCTCTCCGTTATTTAAGCACCTCTTTTAATGATGCTCCCTCACGAAACTAGCTACGTTGCCCTAACACACCGCTCTATGTTTGACTCTGATCTACATGCACCCAGTCGCCCTCCCATCCACAGAAATATCCCTTACAGGGGTGGATGGTTCTTGGGCCAACCACTGCGGTGTACACCTTCCATAAAGTTAATAGCCACCTAACGACTCCATTCCTACTTACACCTGTGCGTGTTTGCACCTCCTACGATGAGACACATACACCTGTTATATTGCTGTTAGGCAACTCTGCCTCTAAAATGTCTCTATCTTTTTCATTCATGTGCAAAGTAATGCAATATGTATGTTGTCTATACCCTGTATTCATGAAAAATTTTATAAACTTTTTTGAAAGAAATACCACCAAAAGAAATCTCTGTTTGTGAGAAAAAAATTGATGAAAAATTGGTTTGGGTACAGTGTGGCATGACTGAGTAATTGTCATTCAAAGTGTGAGAGCACTGAAAGCTAAAAATTAGTCTGGGTAGGAAGGGTTATAAAAGCCCTGTATTGAAGTGGTTATTAGCAAAAATAACCCAAATTAGTGTATATTATTTGGTCTCTGTGAAAGTTATAGAGTCTACAAGCTATGGTGCAAATAAGTGTGTGGAACAATACCGGTGGGTATTTGCTGGTACCACAATTTCTTTGCTTCCCTTCCCTCCCATTTTGTTATATCCAAGACAATGCGCCTCGCATTGTTCCGGATGCAAACACTTTTACTCTGATCAGGACCGTGTGCATATTCCTACTGTTTCCCACAGAACATACTCCACGTGGCTCAGTGAGCTATGTTATGTATGTTTTATTACTCCCATGTGCGTGGGTCTGTTTGCCGGGAGTGTAGATGCAGTTGCCATGAGGTGGCCAGTCTCTTGGTGAGGCATAAACGAACGTCCCTAAAATGGCGAACAGATCTCCACGTCCACGGGAAGGTCTCCGCAACCAACAGTCTCCCACCGCAGTCTGTATGTGCGGACACGCTCGCATGAGCGTATTGCAGCAAATCTGAAACTGGGAGACATCTGACAATATACACTAATAAAAATTTCCACAACTGCCCCTCCTCTTTGTCATATGCTCCCATGTGTCCCTCGATGAATCTTGTTCTTACACCTGGAAATGAATCAGTCTTTACAGTTCATATGAGTCTATAAAAAAGAAAAACACGGCTTGACTCAGACTCTGTTCTTCAGGAGGGATGACTCAAAGGGAGGACATGAAATGGGAAGCTGCAGTGATTGCAGTTCGGTCTGGGACCGTCCATGTCTGGTACGTGGGTTGGACTCTGGGGCATCTCATCTCAGCAAGGAAGATGTGGTCATTGGCTTGGGCTCTGTTGACTCGACCAATCAGGCAACAGGAGCACCTCATCACAGCATATAGAAGGAATAGAAACACAAACAACATGAGTATATATACCCCTACTTCCTTCAACCATGATCCGATGGAAAATAAAAAAATCCCCAAAGTTTCCCAGACCCTTAAAATGATTCCAACTTTCGCTAAATATAGCTCTGGATAACCTTATCCATATGGGCCTGAACTTTGTCACTAGCATCCTAGATCCAGGTACAACAGTCTTCTCCTATGAATGCACAGAAACCCCCTTTGGATGCCAACAGATAATCAAGGGCCATCTTTTACTGTAATAGAAGGGTCTTCATCTGTCGTTGTTCCTGTGAGATCTCCCTTACAGCTTCAACGGTTTCATTGAACATCCCATCCACAATGGATGACAAATTGTTCAGTTGTTTTATAAGTTCAATCCCCCACCCTGTCCAAGCAGGAAACCATGCCCATACCTGGTGGGAGTTGGTGAACAATTCCCTTCTTGCTCTTCCTGCCATTCTTACCTTCTCTCGTGCCAACAGATCCTCACGATCGGCCACAACGTAAGATGCTGGGGCGGGTTTCACCAGGACTCATGAACCTCTTGCATTAGGAGGAATTATCTTATAAGCTGTAGAACTACATCACTGCTGGTCACGTGCATTGAGTGGTAACAGGATAGACTGGGGGATTGCTTCCTCGGTCTGAACCTTACACCCTGTCTTCCAACAGATGTAATCTGGTCTATTGGTGTTACTAAAAAGGCCAGAGGTTTCATTGGTAAGATTAACTGTTATACCTTCCTTGCAAGTGGTGGATCATACAAAGTTATCCCCTTTACCAAAACTAAAGTTGAAGCACACTTTTGGGCTATCTAGTTGTCCCAATACCCGTACTGGTTTTGTGAGGGAGGGGCAAGAACCAGAGCTAATGTTAAAACTATAACTAATTTTACCCCCTAGAAATTTATTGTTAAGTTCTATTGACAAGTTTCTGTTTGGAATCTTTACTAGTTTTTCAAATTTCCTCATACCAATACGGACATCATATATATTGTAGCTCAGTGAGGGTTTAGAGCATACCCAGATGTTAGTCCTGTTTGCCGTTTTAAGCCTGTTGGGTGTGCAGTTAAAACAATAGGTTGGGATGCTTTTCATCGTCACTCTCGCTAAAATACACTAAGCTAAAAATATAAATAAAAAAGATACTCCTCATTCTTTGGTGTAGTTGAGCAGCTTTTTGCAGTGGCTGGCGTAGATACAGTTGTCCCATTCCTCCATGCTTTAGAGAGGTCGGCGTGGTCAGCTGAACCTGGAATGTATGCCGAATCTAGTGCCATTTTCTGATGTTTCTTTACAATGACCCGGTCACTTGGTTGGATAGAATGTAAACCGGTTATCGAGTCAGGGTCTGGAAGAGACTCATACTGATGGTTTGTTGACTCAAGTTCCATCAAAGAAAGGCAGTCGTGGTGATCCTCAACATGTCACAAACTTGGTTAGAATTAGAGAGGTTAGTATTGTTAGTTTGAAAATCGTCAATCTCACCATTATCTATCTCCCCCGCTTTTCTTCCTCCATTACAGACAGGAAGATAAGACATAGGGTTTAGAATGGTGCATCGTTTTATGGTTAAATTAGTAGGGATTACAGTAGAGCGTTGAGAGGGGGGCGAAGAGTTATAGGATTGGAGCTCCAGGATAAAGGGGCTGTAGGAGGAGGAGATGCAAACACCAAGGAAAAACTTTAAAACTTCAACTGGAACTTGAGTACTTTGCGGTTTCTGGCTCCATGACTTGCAACAAAATGTTACAAAAACACTCATTTTTTTTAAGTAAAGATACATCTAAAATGTTGTGTTACTTAAAAAAACAAAAAACAGATAGAATGCTGCTTTCACTCTTCTACCCTTCTACCTTGATCAGGAAGAACAAGAAGCATGCAGTCTGTTAAACTCAATAAGATATGTTGCCACTTTGACATAACAATGGAAAAAAAATACAAAAAAGAAAAACACAAGAGCAACCCCAAACATTGCATGGACCACCCATACAATGTTGAAAAACAGCTTTCCTATACTTTGTTTCTTTTCTTCTCATTCAAGTTTTTTATTATCATCATTGAAAAAATAGTACAGTATAATCTGCATAACAAAAAATCAGTACAATATATTTCACAGCGAATTCAAAATATGTGATCACAGTCTATTTGTTGTCTTATTACTGCGGAGATCAGCACTAACAATATAAAGAAATAAAGTATAAGTAATATAATGTAAACTCTTAACTTTGACTATATCCATTCAGTTTCAAATTGTACACCTGATTATTGTAAGATATGTTGAAGCCTCACTCCCCCTTCGACACCCCAAAGGGGATCACACTGTGTCCAAGGAGGGGTGAGGATTCTCCCTCTCATTATCCATTTTTTCTCTTATAAACTTTTATTTGAGAGAAGAGAGGAGATATTATTAACAATCCATTATATCCAGCTCAAAGATTATTATGGAATTTATCAGGGGTACAATATAATGTTCCCATTATAATAGATCAAAAATAGACATTCTGACCCTAGTATGAAAAATTTGTATATAAACCTGAGAATTTCTATGTAACTTTAAGGAGAAATTATACTGTTCCTAAAACAAGAAAGAAGATATTTAAAGGAAAAAGACTAGGGGAGAAGAAAGAAGATAAAGAAATAGTACAGAAAAAGAGTATAGAATGCCTGTCTTTCCGATGTGAAACTCAAAAATCAGCGATTGGTGTTGCTACCTATGTCCGGTATCAGAGAAATTCCCATAAACCGAGCCCAGGGTTCCCAAGTGGCTTCAAATTGTGTGGTCTTGTCCAATAAGGAACTAACCATTTTTTCTTGTTCCATTATCCATTAAATCTTCCTTTTCATGGACAATAGAGATACCGAAGACTTCTTCCATGCTTTGGCAATAGTCAATTTGGCTCCTGTCAATATAAACAGAATCAATTTACGGGTGATTTTAGAGACATGCGGCAAGAATCCATTCAGCAAGGCAATCGTTGGTGTTTGAGAGAGAGCACAACCTGTAACCTTTCGTATGATGTGGAAGACCCTATTCCAAAATCCTCGGATTCTGGGACATTCCCACCATATGTGAATCATAGAACCTATTCCCTGACAGCCTCTAAAGCATAAGGGTGAAGTGGAAGGGAACATTGCTGCCAATCTTGTGGGAACCAAGTACCATCTCGTGAATATTTTAACATTAGCTTTGATGAGTGAAGTATTATATAAACCTTTGATCGAATGAGAATAGTTCTTATACCAGTCTTCCAGATCCCATTCAGTCTGAAGGTCTTTCTCCCAGGCCAACATGTATGGTAATTTATGGAATTGGAAGCAAGTGAAGCATAGATCACAGAAATCCCTCCCTTCCGCTCCGTGGCTTGTGCACACCAACCTTCATATGCCGTAAATCTTGGAAGATTAGGTTTAGTTTTCCATAAAGAGTGAACAAAGCTTGAGATCTGGTAAAATCTAGACTTTTTTATGTAGAGGGAAGATCTAGTTCATCTATAAAATGTTTCAGGGGTAGTGGGCCTGTGCAAGAAAAAAATTGACCAATGCGGTACACCCCCTTGTCCCTCCACCACTTGAAGGCCTCAACATCCATGCCATGTTGGAATAGAGGATTTTGGAACAGATGAGCTAATGGTTGTATTTCCGAAACCAGGGAAAGGGAATCCCACAAAGAAAGGGATTGTGAAAGGGTTGGTGACAGTATTGGAGGCCTGTTCCTGGAAGGACACCATAGTAAATATTCCATAGAGCATGTAGGAGCTGCTTGGCTTTCTATTAATATCCAATCTGGTCGCTCAGTTTTAAGGTATATAATGGACAATTGTGCTAATCGGGCTGCTTGATAGTACCATAGGAGGTTTGGAAAACCCAATCCACCTTGCTTAGGGAGATTAAATAAGTTACAGTTTGATAGACGTGAACCTTTCTTGTTCCAAATAAATTTAATAAGTTTACCTTGAAATGTTTTTAGATGGTCCCTTCTAATCGGAATAGGAAAGGATCAAAACAAATACAAAAGTCTAGGCAATAAGGTCATCTTGACCAAATTAATTCTACCAATCCAGGCAATATTGTGTGACTCCCCAGTCTTGAGATCAGCCTCAAGTTTTTGATACATTGGGGGGTAATTTACTTGATACAGATTCTCAATCTTGGGAGTTATATTAATTCCCAAATATTTAATTGATGAATTACTCCAGCTAAATTCATGTTTCCTGTAATTGGGAGACCATAGAGCTTGGGAGGGATACATTGAGAGCCTGAGATTTAGACATATTCACTCTTAGTCCTGAAATTGACGCAAATTCATTGAGCAATGAACATATCTCGTGTAAAGAGGAAATTGGGGAGGATAAAAATAGCAGAAGATCATCAGCGAACAGGGCACAATTATGATTGTTTTGGCCACACTGAATCCCCCTAATATTTGGATTATTACGAATGGCTATTGCCAAGGTTTCAATCATTATAGCAAATATCAGGGGTGAGGGGGCAGCCCTGTCGTGTGCCCCTGCCAATCCTAATTGGGTCAGAGAAAATTCCCTGAAGTCTGACTCTGGCTACTGGGGTTGAATATAAGGCTTCCAAGATTCCTAAAATATTTGGTCCAAATCCCCATCTTCTAAGGACTGCAAAAAGATATGACCATGAAACTGAATTGAATGCCTTCTGGAGGTCCAGCGATAGTAGCATTCCTTCTTGTTTTTGACCTCCATCCCATTCTGATTGCATTATTAATATAAGATCAACCGTCCTTTGCACTTGATCAGGACCCTGTCTACCAGGGATGAACCCCACCTGATCTTTATTAATATATAGTCCTATAAAAGAAGCCAATCGGTTAGCTAATATTTTGGTCAATATTTTAAGATCATTATTAATTAAAGAGATAGGTCTATAATTCTCTATTTGGCTGTGGTGTCTTTTATCTGGTTTTGGGATTACAGAAATATATGCCATATTGAGTTGATTACCTATCCCAGTGCCCTTAGTCATGGAGTTGAAGAATCTAGTGAGGTAGGGGGTTAGAAGATCAGAAAAAGTTTTATAAATAAGGGGTAGAGAAGCCATCAGGCCCTGGTGCTTTAGCACCCTTTAAGGCTTTTATAACTTCTGACACCTCCTCAATGGATATGGGAGCATCCATTTCTGCTTTTATGAGTAGTTGTTAGTTTTGGAAGATGTAAGTTGTCTAGGAACTCGTCTATTTTAGTGGAGTTAGAATTTATCTCTGTCTTATATAACTCAGCATAAAAGTCCTGGAATCCCTTCATTATGCGCTGTGAATTTAGGGTAAAGGTACCATCCGCCTGTTTAACTTTAGGAAGAGTGTGTGAACGAAGCCTAGGAGACAATTTATGTGCTAGCATGGTTCTTATTTTGTCTTTGGTCTGGTAAAACTTGGCCCCAGACCATCTGATAGATTTATCCTCCTTTTGTTGTGAGAGCCAAATTCAGGGCCGTCCGAGCCGCGTCTAGCTTGGAAATAGGAACTGAAATTGGAGGGATCTCTTTTATGATGTTTACTTAAATTAATAAAATCACTCTCCAATCTCTCTATTTCTGACATTCTCTCTCTCTTTCGTCTCGCTGAAATTTGTATTAGTTTACCTCTAATGGCCGCCCATAGAGTTTCTGCAGAAAAATCACCCACATCATTAAAGCGAAAGTATTCCTGCAGAGCCTCCTGTATTTCAGACACTATAATGGGGTCCTGCAGCATAGATTGATTAAGAGTCCAATGAGAACCCTGTTGTCCATAATTATCTCTTCTTACTGTTAATAGAACCATGGAATGGTCTGACCAAGCTACGTCTAAGATAGAGGATGTAATGGCCAATGGAATATGATGTATAGAGACAAGAATGTGATCTATACGCGAATAAGACTGGTGTGGATTTGAGTAGTGAGTAAAATCTCGTATGTTTGGATTTAGTTCCCTCCAAATGTCAGTTAAACCTGATTGAAAAATCATTTGCGCTATTTGTAAACTAGCTCTGCTGGGTCTAACTGATTGTGCTTTAAGTGGATTAGATTTTTCCAGACCAGTATCAAAGGCTGTATTAGAATCACCTCCCATAATTATTACACCTTCCATAAGTGGGCCAAGGGTCTTAAACAATTGTCTGAAGAACTGTGTTTGTCCTTTATTAGGAGCATAGTAAGAAATGAAAGTGTATAACTTATCATCAATCGTACCTTTTAACCAATAAAAACCTTCCTTCCGGGTCCTTGTGTTCCATTTTAAAATTAAATTTACATTGTTTAGAAAAAATAATCGCTACTCCCTTAATTTTGTTTTCAGCATTAGCCAAATAAAATACTGGGAAGTGTGCATGTAAAAATGAGGGGGTGTACCGCAGTGGAAAATGAGTCTCCTGTAGGAGAACTACATCAATGTGACAAGCACGCTAGACCTGAAAGGCCTTTCGTCTCTTGACTGGGGAATTCAACCCCTGAGTATTATGGGAGATAATACATAGGGGGGAAGAAGTAGCATTACTACCAGCCATGGATCAAAAAGAAAATAACGCTGACCAATCCACAGTCATCTACCCCATTCCATGTGGTAGAAAAAGCAGAGAAGAAAAAATTGTTTACTATTATTGGGATTAACACTTCTAAATACACCTTTATAAGGAAATCTCATCGGCAAACAGGCTAGAAGAAAAAAGAGGTTAGAAGAAAAGAAAAAAAAGAATAGGCATAAAGAGACATCATGGATATATAAAGCACCGAAAGGCCATAACCAGGCCCAGAATGTGAGGAGGAATAAGACTCCCTCTCCTCATTCAGAACAAAAATATTTAAACGGCCCATAAAAAGGGTTAGAAACCTACCACACAAAGCAGCAAATAACTGGTTTGAGTAGTAGGCGCAGGCACAATGCATCAGCACCGGCCAGTGACAGCATATGAAAAAATTATAAAATATTCAAAGTACAGGACCCGCTAACAGGAACCCCCTTTTGAGATAGCAATCCAAACTATCTAGCTAGGGTAAAAATTGAGAAGGAAAAAAAACCCAAAAAACTATGAGTCCAAACTGACTAGATTTCAGTGTAAGTGGTAAAGTCTTTGACTCAGATAAACTATGCAAAAACCACTGAACTATATTCCTGTAATAGTCTTTTTCAGCAAGAACCAAGTCCGTCTAGGTTCGATATTTATGAACAAACAAAAAAAAAAATGTTTTTCTTTTCCTTTTTTTTTCCTTCCGTCTGAGGAACATGGCAAGAAAAGAAAAAATAGCAATTATAGAAATTACAAATTTTCACACAAGAGTTATGAGACTCCTCATCAGGGTGGGAGGTTATCCTTGACTTTCCTGTATTTAGCTTTATTCCAACGTGAAGGAGGTGGGCTTGTAGGGGATTGACTTTTAGCTGAACCCTGTTGTGTGGGTGCTGTTTCCATGTCAGAATCAAGTGTAATGAGCTTCAAGTCCAACAGCAGACGTTCACCCTCTGGAAAGCTATGAAATGCATGTTTGCCTTTGTAAGTAAATTTCAGGGCAAACGGAAAGGCCCAACAATATTTTATGTCTTTCTTGGTGAGTGCTGCCAATAGGGGTTTCAATGATCGTCTCTTTTGTATGGTGTAGGGGGAAATATCGGCAAATATTTGGATGTCTGATCCTTGATACTGAATCTGTTCCTGTTGACGAGATCTCTTCATCACTTCTTCTTTGATAGAATAATAATGTGGTTTTACTACAATGTCTCTTGGGGATCCATCCTTCCTCAGAGGGCCAAGGGGACCTGTGTGCCCTATCCAGTTCTAATTTATGAGCTGGAACTGAAGGGATCAAGGATTTGATAATATCTTGAACTGCCGTTTGTACATCAGAAATTGATTCTGGTAGTCCTCTGATCCGAAAATTATCCCTCCTCGAACGGTTCTCAAGGTCGTCGATACAAGTCTGAGCAGTGTCAAGCTGTTCTTGCAAAAACTGCAAATGGTCAGTATTCTGAGTTGTCTTGGAGATAGTGACATCTAGCTTGTGTTCTATATGTTCAATTCTTTTTCCCAGGGACTGGAAATCTGCCCTTATTTCCCCTGTAATTCTGTCAGCGTTTTGGGTTAGTCCTTTGTCTAGCAATTCAGAGATTCTAGCAAATAATTCAGTCACATTAAAAGTTACCTCAGGAGTCTGCACTGTTTGTACAGTTATAGAGTCAGGGTAAATAGGGTTAGCATCCAGCGAGTGCATTTCCACAAGTCCCACAGAACGTTCTATCAAAGTTACTGCAGTTTGAGGAGATGACATGTTAAGAGAAGGAACTAATCCTGATAATTGTGGAACATATGAGAGAGTCGCAGGGTTAACAATTTGCCTGCCTGCTGTGGATACCTCAGCTCCTGACTGAACTGTTATCTGAGGTACTCCCGCCATTTGTGGAGAATGATTCGCTTTTCAAAGGACTCTAAGATAAGAAGAAAAAGCCCTGCATCTTATCTTATCTATATAGAAAGGTGCCCTGGGGTCTCCTTAATCTGTTCCCGCTATTTTTAGGAACTCCTGAAAGCAGTTACCTGCCTTTTTATTTCTGCTGTATGGCCGGCTCTGTGCGGACCTCCGGTCCTACACTGCCATCTTCAGAGCCTCCGCGCATGCCCTCCTTTTTGTTTCTTTTCTTTGCACCTATGGATGGGGCTGCTAACAATACCCCTCCCTTGACATTATCATGCCAATGGCAACTCTTAGCAAAAACAGAGTTTCTGTTGCTAGCTTAGGCTTTACCCAATGACATTCTTTCCGGTGGGCTAAAATGATACACGCTACAAAAGAATTTGGAATTTATTTTCTACCTGAATTAACATTGTACCAAATCATGAAGGCTTATACATCAAGGTCCTCCATAATGTCCCATATACTGAGGCCAAATCTCTGAGAGCAGTAGTAGTAGAAATCCAAATTCATGCCAAAGAAATTTAAATAGAAAACATGTACCACACATCCAACCCTCCCTAGCTGATCTTGCCTAGCGTAGCAGAGTGAGCTCAGAGAGGGTTTCCTCTGCTTTCCTTACTGAACCCCGGATTCAGCTATCTCCTTGGGTCAAGTATACATTATACGATTTTTCTGAACTGAAATTGCCTTCTGTATACCCTGCCCACTCACCATTATAGATTTCTGAAGCCATAGCTGAGCTACTTTCAAGGTCTTTTTAGCCTGGAGTTTCATTTTGAACTCAATGATGAGTTTTTCCCACCTCCAGACATCAAAAGTACCTTCCAAAGGAATACACCATGCTGTACCCTCTGACCATATAAGCCAACTTCTAAGGGGTCTAATGGCCTTAGCCCCATACCCAGATTTCATGGGCTATGCAGCTGTCTGACTAGGAGGCCTGAATTCCCTCCCACCATGGACGGACCATTGCCCATACGATTTAAATCGATTTTGTCGGACTCTGCATCCAGAGACCCCTTGCTCTTTACCTTTTTGGAGCGGTTATTGCTTGCGCCTTTATTACTATAACCGGCCACCGAACTTCCAACTATTTTACACGGCCTTAACGGTCTGCTAGAAAACTACTCCTCATGTCATAGCTCTATATAAACGTGTTCGCCAGACAATTACAAATCCTTCGCTACACAAAACAATATTATGACTTCTTTCTATCTATACCCAAATATCTCCCCAGAATGGGGATGCCTTCTACCACCTACTTACGAAATTACTGCACCCAAAACAAAAATACTCCACACAACACTGACACCAATTACACACTCAAAGCACACAGTTACCTATACCAAACACATTAGGTTGTATTGACTTGGACTTCAGTATAGGTTACCTTCCTAATCAAAAGACCTACCTACAATGACAAAACTATAATATACAATTAAAACCCCGCCATTATACAGAAAGAGAGAGAAAAACCAAAGGTCCTTTTGCTAAGCAGAATTTACCTGATATAGCGGACAAAGAATCAAGATCCTGATCCCAGAACAGCAAAAATGTTCAAAAAAACTTGAAGTATGGTTGTCTTACCATAGGCCGGCCTTTTACTGCTCTGGTACTGGATCCCTTTTCCCCCTTGGGGTCCGTTGTTTTAGGAAGTTCTGTTGGCTCCTACCTGGCTCGCCAAAACTGTTGTGGAAATTATGAGCTTCGCCTATAGGCAAATAATTCTGCTGCTCTAATAAGCACAATTACAGCTCTTTCGTATAATCCGGGAAAGCATGCTTGCATAAAACCAAGTAACACAGACACAAAGGCTGGTATCACATTGGGAGGTCAGTATATCGTCCTAGTGACCTAGGGCGGTCTCGTTTTTTATAGGGCTGAATAGGGATATCAAAGATAGGTGGTGGCTTCACAATCAGCCAGTCAGACACTTGTATTCTGGACTGTATCTGTTTATCTACAATTCAATAAAGCACCTGTTTGATTAAAAAAACTCTGCAGGAGCTCCAGGGAGAGAATGCAATCGGCACCTCACAACTGGAGCTTGAGCTGGTGTCTGTGGATGGGGCAGCGGGTCTCCACTGACAGCAACCCAGCAAAAGAGTTTGCAACAGGGCAGAGTGCTGCTGGCCTTTGCTCTCAACTAACAAAAGCTGGATTTCCTGTGGTAGTGGATGTGTGTCAGGTCACCTGAAGCCAGGTGACAGATGCACACCATTGGGGTCAGGAGTGCACTGCTAAGCTAGTGGACCCTATGGCTCACTGCTGTGGATGGAACTCTGGGTGGTTCAGGAAAGCAGGTCCACTGGAGCACCAACATGGATCCCACTGGGAGCTAGAACATAAGATTCCTCAGGGGCGCGGAGTCTAAAGCCTCATACACACGATCAGATTTTCCGCAGACAAAACCTCAGACTTTTGTTTGAAGTTGTGTGTCTGGATTTTGTCTTGTATACAAATGGCAAGGAATTTTCAGCCAACAAACATGAACATAGTGATGTACTACGTGGTTTTTCAGCTCTTTAGCGCCACCCTTTGGGCTCCTTCTGCTAAGTCGGTGAGTGTTGATTTGCGCTTTTCATTTAGTGCTTTTCAGTTCGCGCTTTTCAATTCTGCTTTTCAGTTTGTTTGTGAACTGCCGTTCGTCAACCAGACATGTCATGGAATCGGAGGAGATAACCTGTTATTTATTATTGGCCTTGGAGTTATTGTTCACCCAAGTCCAGGAACAGGAGGAGGAGGAGTTCTTGGACCAAAAATTAGTTGCTTTATTAACCATGCCCAATTATGTCATATGCCTTTGCTGCGGGAGCTCCAGGAGAATAAACCAGATGTTTTTTCGGAATTATCTCCGGATGACGGACCCTGCTTTCACCAACTCTTGGCATTGTCGACCCCCTATATTAAGAGGCAGGACACATGCCTGAGGCTTTTATTTTATTTTTTGGTTGAATAATGATTTGATTTGTTATATTTTCTATATTTTTGGATTCATAGAATGCACTTTTTGGTTAAGTTCTATTGGCAGATAGTATGTCTAATTTTTATTTTCTTTTTTTAATGCACAATAAAAAAATTGAGGAGAATAATACTTGGCTATGTGTTTTACTTCAAATGACAGTTTGGGAGTAGGCAGCTACATTTAAAAAAATACAATGTAAAATTGACAAGGGACACCAACATAGTTGTATCTTTGATCTTAAAAACTACGGGATAATGGTGTTGTGGTAACTTGCCAAAAAAAAAAAAAAGCATAATAATTTTATTCTTTATCACTGGGAAAAAAGCCTTTGAAAATTTGTTAGCAAAAACTCCATCAGTATCACCAGCAAAGGAGCTTCATTATTATCCCATTAAAGAAAAAGAGAATGTGCGCTGCATTTCGAGATGTCATGTCATAATTTGCCACGTCACGAATGTTAAATCTCCATTACGAACGCTAGTTTACAGGACCGACCGCTTCTGGCTCATCCTTGCTTCCAAGCATGCGTGTTTGTATTTTGGACTTTTGTCCGATGGACTTGTGTACACATATTCGGAAAATCCGACAACAGACATTTGTCCGCGGAAAGCTTTAAAACCTGGCATCCAACATTTGTCCGTGGAAAATCTGACAACAATTGTCCGATGGATCGTACAAACGGTCGGATTTCTGCCAACAGCCTGTCATCACACATTTCCAATTGCAAAATCCGATCATGTGTACGCGGCTTAAGAGCCAGCAGGTGTTCACCAGAGCCTTTAGTGGTGAGGATGGACTGTGCTACAACTGGCTCCAGGTTGCGGCCCCCAGGGTCTCCCAGCTCACGCTCACAGTAGGCTACAGGAGGATAGAGAGGAAGCAGCAGCCCAGGACAACAAGGGATAGTCAGGAGATAAGCCAAAGGTTGAGGCAACTAGCAGACAAGAATAGACAGAGAACACGCCAAAGGTCAGGGTAACAAGCAGGCAGGGGTAGTCAAAGAACAAGCCAAGATCAGTAACAGAAACAGACATAGAGCACACGGTAAGCATGAGACAGGAAACCAAACACACAATATTGCTCGGGTAAGGCAGGCTTGGACAGCACAGTGTTAACTAGTGTATCCTGTAGAGGCTAGGGTGGAGCCACGCTGAGGGAAGATTACTTAACCGTGCAGGTGTGAGAGTGCAGACCCAAGGCTGATACACAGACCAGGTTAGCAGACAGACAGGGCATGAAGGTAGGATGACATGGCATGAAGGTCCTACCTATACCTATGATGTTGACAAAGGCGAAGGCAGAGATCAAGTGAGCTGGACTGCTTTAAGTAGGAAGGACTGATGAGCAGAATCAACAGCTGGGTAACTGTGGAGAGAGATGGGAGATTGCAATTAGCCGACAGCTGAGCGGCCAGCTCAGAGAAGGAAGTGCTGAGCCCAGCCCTGACAGTACCCCCCTCCTCAACGACCCCTCCCCCTCAGAGGACCACCGGGCTTGAGGGGAAAACGTCTATGGAAATCAGAGGAGGACAGGGGCATGTAAATCCCAGGATGAGACCCAAAAGCGTTCCTCTGGACCGTACCCCTTCCAATGCGCCAGGTACAGTACGCGCCCAAGGAACCTACGGGAGTCAACAATGGATTGTACTTCATACTCCTCATGGTTCTCAACCTGTATAGGCTGAGGACGTGGCACCGAGGTGGTAAAGCAGCTGCAGACCAAAGGTTTCAATAAGGAGACATGAAACACATTTGAGATGCGCATACTAGGAGGAAGGTCCAAGTCACTGGGTTAATCCTGCGAAGGATACGGAAAGGCCCAATAAACCGAGGTGCGAACTTCAAAGAAGGAACACGAAGTTGGAGGTTGCGCGACGACAGCCAGACTCTGTCCCCAACCTGGTAGGAAGGCGCAGGCAGGCATCTGCAGTCAGCATGGAGTCTGTACCTATCGTTGGCATGTTGCAAAGCCTCCTGAACTTGTGCCCAAGTGGAATGAAGGCCATGGAGATGCTCCTCTAACGCAGGAATACTCTGCAGAAAAAACGAGTCAGGCAACATGGCAGGTTGGAAACCATAATTCGCCATAAACGGGGACAATTGGGAAGCAGAATTTAAGGCACTGTTGTGAGCAAACTCTGCCCACGGTAATAGGTCTGACCAGTTGTTATGATGGTCAGAAATATATCAACGTAGGAATTGCTCCAAGGACTGATTGGCTCGTTCTGCAGCCCCATTAGACTGCGGGTGATACGCAGAGGACAAAGCAAGCTGAATACCCAACTGTGCACAAAAGGCTCGCCAGAACCGGGAGACAAACTGACTACCCCTGTCCAAGACAATCACCTTGGGTAGCCCATGTAAGCGAAAGATCTCCCGAGCAAAAATGGAAGCCAGTTCCTTAGAAGTGGGCAACTTCTTAAGTGGAATACAATGACACATCTTTGAGAACCGGTAAACCACCATAAGGATAACAGTGTTGCCTTGGGAGTTGGGTAACTCCACAATGAAAGTCATAGACAGGTGGGTTCAGGGCCTCTCTCCATTGGGTATGGGTTGTAGGAGGCCCACTGGAAGGTGTCGTGGAGTCTTACTCTGAGCACACGGAACAGGAAGCTATGAAGGCAGTTACATCAGCCCGTAGACTAGGCCAGCGGAATTGTTGGGAAATGGCCCAAACGAGTTGATTCTTCCCAGGCTGGCCAGCTGCCTTGTGAGAATGGTAAGTCTGAAGCAAGACAGTACGGAGAATCTCTGGGACAAAGCAGCGGTCACAAGGTTTCTCAGGAGGAGCATGGACCTGAGCAGCAAGAATTTTGTCACCCAAAGGAGAAGTAAGACTGGTGCAAACCATAGCCAGAATACGATCAGGAGGAATCACAGGAACCGGAACCGACTCCAGTTTGGAAGTGGAGGAAAATTGTTGTGACAAGGTGTCAGCCCTTACATTCTTAGTACCGGGTAAGAATGAGACAATGTAATTAAAACTCGACAAGAAAAGAGCCCATCGCGCCCCTCTGGGAGAGAGGAGCTTAGCCTCAGAAAGAATGCGAGATTCTTATGGTCAATAAGAATAAGAACCGGCACAGTGGTACCTTCAAGGAGATGTCTCCATTCTTTCAGGGCTAAAATGATCGCCAACAGCTCTCTGTCACCAATCATGTAATTGCACTCTGCAGGTGACAATTTCTTGGAAAAGTAGCCACACAGAATGCATAGCGCTCTCAGAGTTAGGACGTTGAGACAGAAGAGCGCCAACTCCAGTCTCAGAAGCATCAACTTCTAGGATAAAAGGCAACGTAGGATCAGGATGTGCCAACACAGGAGCAGAAACAAAGGCAGCCTTGAGACTCTCAAAAGCCTTAATGGACTCCGGAGACCAACTCTGTGGGTTACCGTCCTTTCTGGTCATATCAGTCAGGGGCTTGACCAGAGATGAGAAGTTATGAATAAACTTCCGATAATAGTTGGCAAAGCCCAGGAAATGCTGCAAAGGGCGTAAACCCACAGGTCGGGGCCACTGTAGGACTGCCGAAAGTTTCTCTGGGTCCAGCAGTGGAAATGACATATCCCAGGAATTTAACCTGTTCACTAGGGATGAGCCGAACACCCCCCAGTTCGGTTCGCACCAGAACCTGCGAACGGACCAAAAATTTGCACGAATGTTAGAACCCCATTGACGTCTATGGGACTCGAACGTTCGAAATCAAAAGTGCTCATTTTAAAGGCTAATTTGAATGGTATTGTCCTAAAAAGGGTTTGGGGACCCAGGTCCTGCCCCAGGGGACATGTATCAATGCAAAAAAAACTTTTAAAAACGTCCGTTTTTTCGGGAGCAGTGATTTTAATGATGCTTAAAGTAAAAAAAAAAAGTGAAATGGTCCTTTAACCACTTCCCGCCCGCCCTATAGCGGATTGACGTCCGGGAAGTGGTTCTGTTATCCTGACTGGAAGTCATATGATGTCCAGCAGGATAACATGCCGCAGCGCGCCCCCGGGGGCGCGCATCGCGGCGATCGGTGGAGCGGTGTGTCAGCCTGACATACCGCTACACCGATCTTGGTAAAGAGCCTCCGGCGGAGACTCTTTACCACGTGATCAGCCGTGTCCAATCACGGCTGATTACGCTGTCAATGGGAAGAGCCGTTGATCGGCTCTTCCTCACTCGCGTCTGACAGACGCGAGTAGAGGAGAGCCGATCGGCGGCTCTCCTGGCGGGGGGGGTCTGCGCTGATTGTTTATCAGCGCAGCCCCCCCTCAGATCACCACACTGGACCACCAGGGATGCCACTAGGACCACCAGGGAAGGGGCAACGTGGATGGCCAGGTATGTACCCCATGGCCATCCACATGTGCCCAATCTGTGCCAATCAGTGCCCACAAATGGGCACTGGCACCATTATGTCACTGATCTGCCCAGCAATGCCCAGATCTGCCCAGCAATGTTTTATCAGTGCCACCTGTCATTGCCCATCGGTGCCACCTGTCATTGCCCATCAGTGCCACCCATAAGTACCCATCAGTGCCACCCATAAGTACCCATCAGTGCCACCCATATGTACCAATCAATGCCACCTACGAGTGCCCATCAGTGCCGCATACCAGTGCCACCTATCAGTGCCTATTAGTGCCGCCTATCAGTGCCCATCATCAGTGCCCATTAGTGCCACCTCATTGGTGCCACCTCATCGGTGCCCATCAGTGCAGCCATATCAGTGCCCATCATTGAAGGAGAAAACATACTTATTTACAAAAAAATTTAACAGAAACAAAGAAAAACTTGTTTTTTTTCGAAATTTTCGGTCTTTTTTTATTTGTTGCGCAAAAAATAAAAACCGCAGAGGTGATCAATACCACCAAAAGAAAGCTCTATTTGTGGGAACAAAATGATAAAAAATTTGTTTGGGTACAGTGTAGCATGACCGCGCAATTGTCATTCAAATTGCGACAGCACTGAAAGGTGAAAATTGGCCTGGGTGGGAAGGTGTCTAAGTGCCTGGTATTGAAGTGGTTAAATATCGTACCTGGGGGGTGTCTATAGTATGCCTGTAAAGTGGCGCGTGTTTCCAGTGCTTAGAACAGTCCCTGCACAAAATGTCATTTTTAAAGGAAAAAACGTCATTTAAAACTGCTTGCGGGTTAAATGTAATGTCAGGTCCTGGCAATATGGATGAAAATCAGTGAGACAAACGGCATGGGTACCCCCCAGTCCATTACCAGGCCCTTTGGGTCTTGTATAGATATTAAGGGGAACCCCGCACCCAAATTAAAAAAAGGAAAGGTGTGGGGCCACCAGGCCCTATATACTCTGAACAGCAGTATACAGGCGGTGCAAACAAGACAGGGACTGTAGGTTTGTTGTTAGGTAGAATCTGTTTGTAATTTTGAACGGGTACATTTTTAACGTGTTTAGCTCCAGCCAAAAAATCTTTTTTTAAGCTTTTTGGAAAACATAGGGAAGGGTTATCACCCCTGTGACATTTGTTTTGCTGTCTGTGCTCCTCTTAAGAAGATTTCACCTCACTTTTTGTCCCACTGACAAATGTTTTTTTGAAAATTTGGTGTTTTTTGTGAAACAAGGATTGGTGATAAAGCATCAGTGGAAAGGAGAAATGTTTTTCCCATATTAACTCTTACAGGAGAGAATTTCCCTTCCTAGGGGTAGATTTCATCTCACTTCCTGTTGTCTCCTTCCGTTTGCAAGTAGGAGTCGTTTGTAAGTTGGATGTTTGAAAGTAGGGGCCTGCCCTATATACTATATAAATTTGGGCCTTAGGTGTTGTGCAAGCCCTGGCCAGTGATCCATCCTCAAGACCCAGTAACCCAGAGGATTTTCGGTGGGAAAGGTGTCCAAGTCAGATCTTGCCCCTAGGTATTCCTGCACCATGTAAAACAGACGCTGGCGATGGTTGCTGGAACCGATCATACTTTAGGGCTGCAAACTAAAAAATTGTCTGAACGCATCAGTCAGCCACCTTCTCCACCGCTCCTTCTTTGACCGAAGCCTCAGCAACACGTTGTCCAGAAACAGGAGTTTGTAACCTCCCAGTCTCTGGGAACGCGTTGCACAAACCTTTCTGCAAGGCCTCCCGAAGATGTTTTATCCTCTGTTCCCTCTGCGACGGCAAGATAAGGTCCGCAACCTTACCCTTGTAACGTGGATCAAGGAGGGTTGCCAGCCAGTATTGGTCCTTCTCCTTGATACCACGAATACGAGGATCCTTACGCAGGCTTTGCAGGATCAGGGAGGCCATGCAGTGTAGGTTTGCTGAGGCATTCGGTCCGGAGTCCTCTGGGTCACTAAGGATGACATGATCCGCAGCCACCTCCTCCCAGCCACGTACAAGTCCATGTGTTTCTTGGAACTGATCCCTTAAAGACTGCTGCTGATGCTGAGTGCCAGGCTCCACCTCCATACTGACACAATCCTCCTCCTCCTCCTCGTCCTCTTCCTGTGTGATCGGCGGGCAGGCAGGAACACTCTCTGGATAAAGGGGGCCTTGAGAGCTAAGGAAGTCCTCCTCTTCCTGCCTCTGTTCTGCCTCAAGTGCCCTGTCCATTATTCCACAGCGTGTGCTCCAACAGGTGGACAAGGGGGACAGTGTCACTGATGCATGCACTGTCACTGCTCACCATCCTCGTGGCCTCCTCAAATGGTGACAGGACAGTGCATGCATCCCTGATCATGGCCCACTAGCGTGGGGGAAAAAAACCAAGCTCCCCTGACCCTGTCCTGGTGCCATAGTCGCACAGGTACTCATTGATGGCCCTCTGCTGCGTGTGCAGCCGCTGCAGCATGGCCAACGTTGAGTTCCACCTGGTGGGCATGTCACAGATTAGGCGGTTCTTGGGCAGGTTAA
>JBBDGP010002165.1:322500-330000 GCA_037952835.1 Lithobates septentrionalis | reverse complement strand
GGTAAATTCGGGGACTGATAGCTTGCGGTTCAGCCTGGGGTCTTTGGCTTTAAGGACCACCGATATGTCACCCCAGGAGTAGGCCTTATTTTCTGCTAAATCATGCACGGAGATCAGGAGAGAGGCCAGGTTGACGTCCTTGCCGTCTAAAATGTCCTTCCTGATACTGGTTGGGACCAGATGGGAGGGGTAGACAATGGCGCTTGAGCCTGAGGTACCTGTAGGAAGAGGTGTCAAGGTCTGAATTGCCATTGGGTCGGGGACAGCCGTGGTCGGTCGGGCCTCCAGAAGTGCCACCCTGGCTTGGACGTCTGCAACTGAGGTGGATAGAGATGACACCATCGTGTGTAACTGCGAAATGGCCGATGATATGGACTGGAGGGATGCCTGTTGGGTACTGGGTCCTGCTGCTGATGGGGGGAAGAGGAGTTTGAAGAGCTCGCCTTTCCTCGCTGTGGCGGGGAAGGGGACACCTCTGCGTCTGAGCTCTGCCGTCAGTTTGGGGATAGTCCATCCCCTGAGGGATTGCACGCTGCCGCTTTCTGAAACCGGAGTAGGTGATAGAGGGGCCGTGAAGTCTTCACTGCCGGCCTGGGACATGGTTGCTCTGGTGAGGATCTCGAGCTTTATTTCCTGGTTGACTGTAACCTATTGGGGGTGAGATGAATTTCAAGTTTTTCTTTGATCCGCTGAGTCATACTTACCCGACTTATTCTCCCTTTCCCCCCTTTTTTTTTTTTTTTTTTTTTTTTTTTTTTTTTACCTGGGGGGATATCGTCCAACCTGGTGCAGGGTGGACCTACTGAACTTTGACTGACCTGAGGAAGATGAAAGGTGACAATTCGTGAAGGGATTGCTAAGTAACTTGGAGCAATGATTTGTATGGTGCTTGCAATTTGTGACAATAAAATGGTTCGAAATGTTTGCCTTGATTGTGAAATGAATGAACTGCATGACAGAGGTGCGGCCTGGTCGTGTCACGATTTGTTCGACCGTGAACCGGGCTCTGGAGCATGTATTGAAATGAGGCAACTGAAAATATTGGTGCTCCTGGGACGAATCGGTGCTTGTTTGATGCATCTGGATTCGAGTAGGAGTGCAGTATTAAATGAAATGAGAGAAATGATTGTTTTGACCGAGGCTCGAATTGGTTGTGCCGTGTTAGCGACTGGCAACTAACCGAGCTCTGGTGTAGGTATGAAATGTGATCGGAACCAGTGATGCATGCCGTGACGAAGCGGTGCACCTCGGATGCGACTGGTTTCGAAACGGTGATGCGTTGTGGGAGTGAAATGGTAGAAATTGCATGACAGAGATACGGGTCAATCCCTGGTGTCTGCGATTCAGCTATGATCCGGATTTCTGGAGCATGTATCAGAAATGTGGCCAATCCTGGGCACGCCGAGACGAATCGGTGCATTTTCATGCGACTGAAATCCTGTCGGAACGTGATACGTGGGAATGAAATGATAACCATGACAGAGGTACAATTGACTGATAAACGTAACTCTGGAGCATGTATAGAAATGAGGCCAATCCTGGGGCACGCCGAGATGAATCGGTGCATTTTCATGCGACTAAATTCATGTCGGAACGTGATACATGGAAATGAAATGATAACCATGACAGAGATACAATTGATTGATAAACGTAACTCTGGAGCATGTATAGAAATGAGGCCAATCCTGGGGCACGCCGAGACGAATCAGTGCATTTTTCATGCGACTGAATTCATGTCGGGACGTGATACATGGAAATGAAATGATAACCATGACAGAGATACAATTGACTGATAAACGTAACTCTGGAGCATGTATAGAAATGAGGCCAATCCTGGGGCACGCCGAGACGAATCGGTGCATTTTTCATGCGACTGAATTCATGTCGGGACGTGATACATGGAAATGAAATGATAACCATGACAGAGGTACAAATGACTGATAAAACGTAACTCTGGAGCATGTATAGAAATGAGGCCAATCCTGGGGCACGCCGAGACGAATCGGTGCATTTTCCATGCGACTAAATTCATGTCGGAACGTGATACATGGAAATGAAATGGTAACCATGACAGAGGTACAATTGACTGACAATAACGTAACTCTGGAGCATGTATAGAAATGAGGCCGTAATAACTGGGGCACACCGGAACGAATCGGCGCACCTTTTGGTGCGATTGGATTCAAATCGGAGCGCGGTAGGTGACTGAAATGAGAAATGATTTGAAATGTCAGAAATGAGTTTTTAGAAATGTTTCCAGAAATGAGAAATGATTTGAAATGTCCGAAATGAGTTTTTAGAAATGTTTTCAGAAAAGAGAAATGATTTGAAATGTCCGAATGAGTTTTTTTTTTAAATGGGTTTGATAATTTGCAAGTTGCGACTGGCTATGGCTGTTTAGTAATACCGACATGCTAGAAATGAAGCGGCGTCAGCGTCGCTGTGCTATCGAATTGTAACATATCGAAAGTACGAGCGATATACATTGCAGTTTGTGCGATGCGGGTGAAACGAAATTTTGAACTCACGGTTTAGTGACATGATATGAAAAACGAAAAGTCCGACGGGACCTTACCTGCGACAGCCAAGCCAGACGCGTGGTACAACTATAACGAAAAACGCGGACTTCGAAAGTTTTGAGTACGGAGTATCGAATACGGGAACTGCGAGGCAAGAACTTGCGGACGCTGGTATATCGAATAGTCGGCTTAGTGACGTATATCGCGCACAGGAAACCGACAAGCACCACAGGTGAGCGGGCTGCTTAAATACCCCCCGGGCTCCTCCCATAAATTCAGGCCACCATGTTGGCCTTCCTACATATATATATATATATATATATATATATATATATATATATATATATATATATATATATATGTATATATATATATATATATATATATATGTATGTATGTATGTATGTGTATATGTATATATATATATATATATATATATATATGTATGTATGTATGTGTATATATATATATATATATATATATATGTGTATGTGTGTGTGTATATATATATATATATATATATATATATATATATATATATATATATATATATATGTATGTGTGTGTGTGTGTGTGTGTGTGTGTGTGTGTGTGTGTGTGTGTGTGTGTGTGTGTGTGTGTGTGTGTGTGTGTGTGTGTGTGTGTGTGTGTGTGTATATATATATATATATATATATATATATATATATATATATATATATACACACACACATACATATACAGTGGCTTGCGAAAGTATTTGGCCCCCTTGAACTTTTCAACCTTTTGCCACATTTCAGGCTTCAAACATAAAGGTATAAAAATTTTATTTTTTGTGAAGAATCACCAACAAGTGGGACACAATTGTGAAGTGGAACGAAATCTTTTGGATTTTTGAAACTTTTTTAACTAATAAAAAAATGAAAAGTGGGACGTGCAAAATTATTCGGCCCCCTTGCGTTAATACTTTGTAGAGCTTTGTAGAGCCACCTTTTGCTGCGATTACAGCTGCAAGTTGCTTGGGGTATGTCTCTATCAGTTTTGCACATCGAGAGACTGAAATTCTTGCCCATTCTTCCTTGCAAAAACAGCTCGAGCTCAGTGAGGTTGGATGGAGAGCGTTTGTGAACAGCAGTTTTCAGCTCTTTCCACAGATTCTCGATTGGATTCAGGTCTGGACTTTGACTTGGCCATTCTATCACCTGGATACGTTTATTTGTGAACCATTCCTTTGTAGATTTTGCTGTATGTTTGGGATCATTGTCTTGTTGGAAGATAAATCTCCGTCCCAGTTTCAGGTCTTTTGCAGACTCCAACAGGTTTTCATCCAGAATGGTCCTGTATTTGGCTGCATCCATCTTCCCCTCAATTTTAACCATCTTCCCTGTCCCTGCTGAAGAAAAGCAGGCCCAAACCATGATGCTGCCACCACCATGTTTGACAGTGGGGATGGTGTGTTGAGTGTGATGAGCTGTGTTGCTTTTACGCCAAACATATCGTTTTGCATTGTGGCCAAAAAGTTCGATTTTGGTTTCATCGGACCAGAGCATAGGGTTGCCACCTGTCCGGGATTCACCCGGACAGTACGGGTTTTGAAACATGTGCCCGGGTCTCTGACCACCTGAGACCCGGGCACATTATTCATTTCAGACCCGCCAGTGGCTCCCTGTGCCATCAGTGCACCCGTGTCTCCTCGATTTCGGGTCCACAGCGCCGCAGCGCTGCTTTATTTCTGCCCCTGCTCAGCTGACAGCTGTCAGAGTGCGGGACGGGAGTCGGGACACAGAGGCAGAGGCGGAGCCTCCATGTTGCAAGCCAGGTGCTCTCCTCGAATCCTCTGGCTGGCTACAGAATGGACAAGGAGGTGGGCGGAGCCTCCCCATTCCCTGCTGCTCTGGAATGTGTACAGAGATCGCGCTGGGACTGCAGCCAAGCTACTAAGGTAAGTTTTTGCCATGTCAGGATTTCAAAGTACTCTCACCTCTTCTCCCCCCACCATTCACTATACATACACCCCCCCCCCCCGCATACACCATCCATATATAAATTCCCCCCCCCCCATACACCATCCATATATACAGTCTCCCTATATATACAGCCCCCCAATACACCCTCCATATATACTGTTCACCCCCCATACACCATTCATATATAGAGTTCTCTACTGACACCGTCCACTGCCCTACTGACACTGCCCACTGCTCTACTGACACCGTCCTCTGCCCTACTGACACCATCCTCTGTCCTACTGACACCGTCCACTGCACTGCTCTACTGACACCGTCCACTGCTCTACTGACACCGTCCACTGCCCTACTGACACCATCCACTGCTCTACTGACACCGTCCACTGCTTTCCTGACACCGTCCACTGCTTTCCTGACACCGTCCACTGCCCTACTGACACCATCCACTGCCCTACTGACACCATCCACTGCCCTACTGACACCATCCACTGCCCTACTGACACCGTCCACTGCTCTACTGACACCGTCCACTGCTTTCCTGACACCGTCCACTGCCCTACTGACACCGTCCACTGTCCTACTGACACCGTCCACTGCTCTACTGACATTGTCCACTGCTCTACTGACACCGTCCACTGCTTTCCTGACACCGTCCACTGCCCTACTGACACTGTCCACTGTCCTACTGACACTGTCCACTGTCCTACTGACACTGTCCACTGTCCTACTGACACTGTCCACTGTCCTACTGACACCGTCCACTGCTCTACTGACACCGTCCACTGCTCTACTGACACCGTCCACTGCCCTACTGACACCGTCCACTGCCCTACTGACACCGTCCACTGTCCTACTGACACCGTCCACTGCTCTACTGACACCGTCCACTGCTCTACTGACACCGTCCACTGCCCTACTGATATCATTCACTGCCCTACTGATACCGTCCACTGCTCTACTGACACCGTCCACTGCCCTACTGACCCCATGCACTGCTCTACTGACACCATCCACTGCTCTTCTGACACCTTCCACTGCTCTACTGACAACATCCACTGTCCTACTGATGCCATCCACTGCTCTACTGACACCGTCCACTGCTCTACTGACACCGTCCACTGCTCTACTGACACCGTCCACTGCCCTACTGACACCGTCCACTGCTCTGACACCGTCCACTGCTCTACTGACGCCGTCCACTGCTCCACTGACACCATTCACTGCTCTACCAACACTGTCCTCTGCCCTACTGACCCCATGCACTGCTCTACTGACACCATCCACTGCTCTTCTGACACCTTCCACTGCTCTACTGACAACATCCACTGTCCTACTGATGCCATCCACTGCTCTACTGACACCGTCCACTGCTCTACTGACACCGTCCACTGCTCTACTGACACCGCCCACTGCTCTACTGACACCATCCACTGCTCTACTGACACCATCCACTGCTCTACTGACACCGTCCACTGCTTTCCTGACACCGTCCACTGCCCTACTGACACCGTCCACTGCCCTACTGACACCGTCCACTGCTCTACTGACACCATCCACTGCTCTACTGACACCATTCACTGCTCTACCAACACTGTCCTCTGCCCTACTGACCCCATGCACTGCTCTACTGACACCATCCACTGCTCTTCTGACACCTTCCACTGCTCTACTGACAACATCCACTGCCCTACTGATGCCATCCACTGCTCTACTGACACCGTCCACTGCTCTACTGACACCGTCCACTGCTCTACTGACACAGTCCACTGCTCTACTGACACAGTCCACTGCTCTACTGACACAGTCCACTGCTCTACTGACACCGTCCACTGCTTTCCTGACACCGTCCACTGCCCTACTGACACTGTCCACTGTCCTACTGACACCGTCCACTGCTCTACTGACACCGTCCACTGCTCTACTGACACCGTCCACTGCTCTACTGACACCGTCCACTGCTCTACTGACACCGTCCACTGCCCTACTGACACCGTCCACTGTCCTACTGACACCGTCCAC
The DNA here is from genome assembly GCA_037952835.1 of Lithobates septentrionalis. NCBI lineage: Eukaryota > Metazoa > Chordata > Amphibia > Anura > Ranidae > Lithobates > Lithobates septentrionalis. Next base: position 323,516 of record JBBDGP010002165.1, on the reverse strand, counting down.
TGCTCTACTGACACCGTCCACTGCTCTACTGACACCGTCCACTGCTCTACTGACACCGTCCACTGCCCTACTGATATCATTCACTGCCCTACTGATACCGTCCACTGCTCTACTGACACTGTCCACTGCCCTACTGACACCGTCCACTGCTCTACTGACACCGTCCACTGCTCTACTGACACCGTCCACTGCTCTACTGACACCGTCCACTGCCCTACTGACACCGTCCACTGTCCTACTGACACCGTCCACTGCTCTACTGACACCGTCCACTGCTCTACTGACACCGTCCACTGCTCTACTGACACCGTCCACTGCCCTACTGATATCATTCACTGCCCTACTGATACCGTCCACTGCTCTACTGACACTGTCCACTGCCCTACTGACACCGCCCACTGCTCTACTGACACCATCCACTGCTCTACTGACACCGTCCACTGCTCTACTGACACCACCCACTGCCCTACTGACACTGTCCACTGCTCTACTGACACCATTCACTGCTCTACCAACACTGTCCTCTGCCCTACTGACCCCATGCACTGCTCTACTGACACCATCCACTGCTCTTCTGACACCTTCCACTGCTCTACTGACAACATCCACTGTCCTACTGATGCCATCCACTGCTCTACTGACACCGTCCACTGCTCTACTGACACCGTCCACTGCTCTACTGACACCGTCCACTGCTCTACTGACACCGTCCACTGCTCTACTGACACCGTCCACTGCCCTACTGACACCGTCCACTGCTCTGACACCGTCCACTGCTCTACTGACGCCGTCCACTGCTCTACTGACACCATTCACTGCTCTACCAACACTGTCCTCTGCCCTACTGACCCCATGCACTGCTCTACTGACACCATCCACTGCTCTTCTGACACCTTCCACTGCTCTACTGACAACATCCACTGTCCTACTGATGCCATCCACTGCTCTACTGACACCGTCCACTGCTCTACTGACACCGCCCACTGCTCTACTGACACCATCCACTGCTCTACTGA